>VWZI01022746.1:25160-38937 GCA_013396835.1 Psilopogon haemacephalus
TGACTCTCCTGCTCCAGCTCCTGCTCCTCTACAGGAAGAAGCCGGAGACCCCAGGGGCGGCCGGCTCCTCCAACCCCGCCGCCTACTCCCATGTCGCGGCTGACTGCAGCCTCAAGGACTACCTCCAGAGCTCGGAGCAGGTTGGCAACCAGACGTCTCCGGAGCCAACCCCCGGCCCGGCCCTTGCCTCGGCCTCAGCGCCGGCCGCCGCCGCCGCAGCAGCTCCAGCCGCTACCCCGGGCCCGGAGCCCAGCGCCAAACAGCAGCAGCAACAGCAGCAGCCAGAGTCCCCTCCGGCCCCCTCCTCCCGTGAGGAGACGTGCCACTTCCTCAATGCCATCTTCCTCTTCCTCTTCAGGGAGCTCAGGGACACGGCCCTGGTCAGGAACTGGGTCACCAAAAAGATCAAGGTGGAGTTCGAGGAGCTGCTGCAGGCCAAGATGACAGGGAAGGTGCTGGAGGGACTCAGCCTTCGGGAGGTCTGCCTCGGCAGCGTCCTTCCCGTCTTCAAATCTGTCAAGCTCGTTCGGCCGGTGGCCTGCAACGAAGAGGGCTCCCCCGAGGAGCTGACTTTTGAGGTAGACCTGGAGTACAACGGCGGCTTCCACTTGGCCATCGATGCGGACCTGGTCTTTGGCAAGTCGGCCTACCTCTTCGTCAAGATCTCCAGGGTGCTGGGGAAGCTGAAGCTGGTCTTCACACGCCTGCCCTTCACCCACTGGTCCTTCTCCTTTGTGGAGGACCCTGTGATACTCTTTGAAGTGAAGTCGCAGTTCGAAGGGCGGCCCATGCCGCAGCTCACTTCCATCATTGTGAACCAGTTCAAGAAAGTCATCAAGCGCAAGCACACCCTCCCCAATTACAAAATCAGGTAAGGCGCCCTGCCACCTCCGGCGGTGCTGTCTGCGGCGTGCGTCGGAACTGCTGCTTTGTCTTGATAAGGGAAAAAAAGAAGAGGTTTCTGTTGGCACTTCTGTAGTGGAGGTGCGTTCCTTGCCGCTGTGAAGGTCAGCGTCGCTCTCTGTGATGGGTGAAGAAGCCGTCGTGGTATGCCCCCCCCCCAAACTGTGGGTAATTAAATGACAGAATGAGGAGGTATCTAAATTTTGGGGCTTCTGCCGTGCCAGGACCGTGATATCCCTATTTGGAAAAGGGAGAGGGATGGATCTGTGGACAGCAAGCGTGTTTGGGATGTCCTTCTTTCAAGCTGTGCCGCTTGGGCGAGACTTGTGGCTTGCCTGTAGAGGCAGGGTGGATGTTACTGAGTGAAGTGATAAAGTTCATTCTCTTGGGCATTAATTAGGAGGTCCCATGATGGTCGATGCCTTCTTCAGGGTTGCTGAATTTCTTCAGTAACTTTGGGGAAACCTAAAAGTTGCTGAGAGAAGTGTTACCAGAGTTGTAGCAAGCAAAACCACACTGGGAGACCTCTTGGATTTTTGCGCTTGTTTGTTTCATTTTGGTTTGTTGGGTGTGTTTTGGGTGATTTTTTGTTTTGTTTTTGCGTTTTTTTGTGTGTGTAAGACTGTTTTATAAATGCACACACTGCAGTACGGTGTATAGTGAATATAGTGAGGTGATCAGCGATGTTGCTGCAGCAGAAGTGGCCAGCAGCATCTTTACTTTGGTTCCACCCACATCTCTGATGAAACAAAAAGATCCTGCCTGCCTTAGCTTCAGGTACCACGTTCTCTTTCAGTCATGTGTCTTGCCACTCTTAGGACGCCGTGCTTCCTGCCTCCTTTGTTTGTTCTTTGTAGCTTGCATGATGTGCCGAGTAAGGATTTTTGATTTATTTGCCACGTTCTTCTGGAGCTCATCAGAGATGAGTAACTGCAAATGCCTGTTTCAAGGGTAATTAGCTTGGCAGTGATGTAATTTCTGAAACCATTTCAGCTGGTTTTGCCGCAGTCTAGAAGCATTCTCATGAAAGTGGATGTGTAAAATACACAAGATGTGGAGAAACCTGACAGGGCAATAAGTTTCTGCAAGTAATGTGGTGGTGCTCTCAGATACTGAGGTACTGAGTAGCTCTCCAGGAGAAAGCGACTGCTGGACTGCAGGGAGTCAGTTTGCTTCCATTCTCTTACTGTGTTGGAAAGAGTCAGAAGACTCCTGCACCTGGGTGGGTGCAATCCCAAGCACAGCTCCAGGCTGGGTGGTGAGTGGCTGAGAGCAGTCCTGAGGAAAAGGACCTGGGGGTCTGGGCAGAAGAGAAGCTCAACATGAGCCAACAGTGTGCACATGCGGCCCAGACAGCAACTGTGTGCTGGGCTGCATTAAGAGAAGCATTGTCAGCAGGGCAAGGGAGAGGATTCTCCCCCTTTACTCTGCTCTCCTCTGACCCCACCTGTATGCAGTTCTGAAGGCCCCAGCACAGGAAGGACATGGAACTGTTTGAGCCAGTCCAGAGGAGGCCACAAAGATGCTGAGAGGACTGCAACAGCTCTGCTCTGAGGACAGGCTGAGGGAGTTGGGGCTTTACGGCCGGGACAAGAGAAGGCTTCGAGGAGACCTTATAGCAACCTTCCAGGATCTGAAGGGGGCCTACAGGAAGGCTGGAGGGGGATTATTGACAAGGTCTTGTAATGACAGGACAAGGAGGAATGGGTTCAAACTGGCAGAGGGGAGATTTGAACAGGATGTTAGGAGAAAGTTCATCACAGTGAGGGTGGTGAGACGCTGGCACAGGTTGCCCAGGGAGGTTGTGGCTGCTCCCTCCCTTGAGGTGTTCAAGGCCAGGCTGGATGAGGTCTTGAGCATCCTGATTTAGTGGGAGGTGTCCCTGCCTGTGTCACAGGGGGGTTGGAACTGGATGGTCTTTGAGGTCTCTTCCAACCTAAACCATTCTATGATTCTAACGTATGAACTGTGGAGAAGAGTCCAAAGGAGAGACTGGAATGACACAATTGTGGTGCAGTGTGAGCTCTCTCAACGCGCCTACGAAGAGCAGGTAGAGCAGATGATCTTTAGGCTCTCTAGACAAGTTGCCTGTGGAATTAGTGATGATATGCAAAGCAAGACAGATACCTTCTTTTTTCCTTTGGGAAGTACACCTGGACAGTAGGCTGCTCTCCTTATTTACAGGCAATGAATTTTCCACATATTTCTCAAACTTGCTGAGCCAGAAAGAATGGATGGGGCATATGTGGCCCATGTTAAAAGGACTGGAGGGAAAATAAGGAAAGAAGGAAGTGGAGCACAGTGTTTGAGATAGAAATGAAGTGTGAAGATAGATGGCTGACACTGAGAAAGATATAGGGAGCATTAAATTATTGTAGTGACAGGACTAGGGAGAATGGAGCAAAGCTGGAGGTGAGAAGATTCAGATTGGACTTGAGGAGGAAGTTGAAGTTGTTGAGCATGAGAGCGGTGAGAGCCTGGAATGGGTTACCCAGGGAGGTGTTTGGGGCCACATCCCTGGAGGTGTTTGCAGCCAGGCTGGATGAGGCTGTGGGCAGCTTATCTAGGGTAGGGTGTCTCTGGGCATGGCAGGGGGGGTGGAACTGGCTGATCCTTATGGTCCCTTCCAACCCTGACTGATTCTATTATAGAACTAAGAATGAACTGTTATGTTAATTTTTTTTTCAGTAAGTTATCAGGAGTAGGGAGTTTCTGAATGTTTGAGAGGGAAATACAACACCATACCTCTTTCTTACACTAGATAGTAGCTTGGTAGCAAACAGAGGGTGGCAGATGTTCAGTGAAACAGTGTCCCACCCTGTAAGTGCTGCTTTGGACCTTTGAATTTTATGCCATGTTCTGCACACATCAGTCTGACATGTGGTGAAGAGGGAAGGCAGGACACTGAGCTCAGTGTTCATCAGTCAAATTAAAAAACTAAGAATGATCTGTTACGTCAATTTTTTTCCCCTTAATTTATCAGGAGTGGGGAGTTTCTGAAATGTTTGAGAGGGGAATACAATGCCATAGCTGTTTCTTACACCAGATAGTAGGCTGGTAGCAAACTGTGGTGTTTATTTTTTTTCCCTTAGGTTATCAGGAGTGGGGAGTTTCTGAATGTTTGAGAGGGAAATACAATACCATACCTCTTTCTTACACTAGATAGCAGACTAGTAGCAAACAGAGGGTGGCAGATGTTCAGTGAAACAATGTCTCACCCTGTATGTGCTGCTTTGGACCTTTGAATTTTATGCCATGTTCTGCACACATCATTCTGACATGTGGTGAAGGGGGAAGGCAGGACAGTGAGCTTAATGTTCATCAGTCAAATTAAAAAACTAAGAATGAACTGCTATGTTAATTTTTTTCCCCTTATCTGGAGTGGGGAGTTTCTGAATGTTTGAGAGAGAAGTACAATACCATACCTCTTTCTTACACTAGATAGCAGGCTGGTAGCAAACAGAGGGTGGCAGATGTTCGGTGAAACAATGTCTCACCCTTGTATGTGCTGTTTTGGACCTTTGAATTTTATGCCATGTTCTGCACGCATCATTCTGACATGTGCTGAAGGGGGAAGGCAGGACACTGAGCTTAATGTTCATCAGTCAAATTAAAAAACTAAAAATCAACTATTAATTTTTTCTCCCTTCTCAGTAGTGGTGAAAGGGGAGTGCAGGACACTGAGCTTGATGCTCATCAGATTGCCTTAAGAGACGAAGATTGGGTCATTGGTTGTCCCAGCTGTCCAGAATTTAGCCTTTAAGGCTTCAAGTGGGAGCGCAGACCTCTGTGTGGCAATTCTTAGCTGTCTAAGAACCTTTAGCTCTCCATAGTTGCCCAAGGTTTTGTGGCACACAGGTTGCAAAAGTGTTCTCCAGCAGCACGTCTCAGAGTTTGTGGAGGTGGATCCCTAGACAGCAAACCCAGGTGACAGCTGAGCAGTGTGCCACTCTTAAAGGGTAGCACAGTTGAGAATTGAGATGTGATGGTGCAGATGGTGTGGAGAACTAACTTGGCAAATCGAGCCCCCTGCTGCTAAGATGCAAAGCTTGATATTTTAAATATTATTTGTAAGACTATATTGGCTTGGGGGTTGTGGTGTGTTAATGTAGTCCTTAGCAGAGCACGCATAGAAAGAAGTCAGGAGAGTTTCACAACTGGTTAATAACCTGTTACCTTACTCCAAGCGTAACAATTTGTCATCTGCAGAGAATGTGCTTATCCTCCCTCCATTATTTTTTTTTTTTTTGTGTGGCCTGTATGCCTTTTGTTCAAGTACACAGTGTTTACTTCCCTGTGGAGTCCAAAACCTTTTTTTGCTGTCCCTTTCCTCATGCTCGAGTAACTTTGTAGATAAATCTTTGAAAAGCAGTAATTGCAACCTTGTAATCGAGCACTTGGAGCTAAGGAGTTCCTTTTCAGCTGGTTAAAAAGGGGCACTTTGTTACCTTGCTGCCTTTCAGATTGAAGGCCTCTAGGGAGCTTTATCTTGTTTCCGGATGCTAAGTAGCATTAAAAATTAAAATGTGCCATTAGCTGTGTGCTTTGGGCAATTTCTAGAGGTTATTGCTTGGTAGTGAAGGGTGAAACAAGAAGGCTTTTGCCAGTGGTTGAGTTTGAACACCTTATGAGTTTGTGTGAGGCAAATCTCCCCCCCCTACTCTGATATTTAGTTGCTAAATATGCCATAGAATCATAAAATCATAGAATGGCTTAGGTTGGAAGGGATCTCAAAGCTTATCCAGTTCCAATGCTAAACATTGTCTGTTGCTGCAGCCACATTACTACACTTAACACTTTTGTGTTCTTTCAGTGAAGTACGAAATTTGATGCAGCAAAAGAGTGATTAGCAAGATAATCTTCTCTTGTATTCTCTCTTGCTAGGAGGACAATGCACATAACTGCAGCTTGAATGTGAAAGAATCTATCTTGCATGCCTGGCACCCTCTTAAATGTCAGAGAGGAGGCCCTGTAGACTAAGAAGTGCATTCTAAAGTTCACCTAGTGTTTTTATGTACAATTTTCTTCATGAAACTCAATTGTCTACTCATTGAAAAAGGAGGAAGGCACTTTATGGATAAACAAATAAGTAGCAGTTTGGGGTTTATTCTAGTAGCGTGTCCTCATTTTTCCTTGGCTCTTTAAGATGGGTGTTTGTGTCCTACAGAACAACCTGTCTGAAAGGTGCTCTGCCATGGAATGGTGATTGATGTCTCATGTAGTAGATAGTTGTTGACTCTCTGGAAGCAAAGCTGGTAGGCTTTTTTTCTTTAGATCTGATTGATAAAGGATTCTTCCCCTCTACTGTGCTCTGCTGAGACCCCACCTGGAGTACTGCATCCAGTTCTGGAGTCCCTATTACAAGAGGGATGTGGAGATGCTGGAGTGTGTCCAGAGAAAGGCCACGAGGATGCTCAGAGGGCTGCAGCACCTCTGCTATGAGGACAGAATTAGGAAGCTGGGGCTGTTCAGTCTGAAGAAGAAGAGGCTCCCAGGTGACCTTCTTGTGGCCTTCCAGGATCTAAAGGGGGCCTACAAAAAAAGCTGGGGAGGGGCTTTTGAGGCTCTCAGGTAGTGACAGGACTAGGGGAATGGAGTAAAGCTGGAGGTGGGGAGATTAAGATTGGATGTGAGGAGGAAGTTGTTGAGCATGAGAGTGGTGAGAGCCTGGAATGGGTTGCCCAGGAGGTGTTTGCAGCCAGGCTGGATGAGGCTGTGGGCAGCCTGATCTAGAGTAGGGTGTCCCTGGGCATGGCAGGGGGCTTGGAACTAGATGATCCTTGTGGTCCCTTCCAACTCTGACTGATTCTAGTATTCTATGATTTGTGCACTTCAGTTGATAGTAGCAAAGAGTTACTACTATTTACAATTCACAAGGGCTTGTAATGACAGGACAAGGAGTAATGGGTTTAAACTGGCAGAGGGGAGATTTAAACTGGATGTTAGGAGGAAATTCTTCACAGTGAGGGTGGTGAGACACTGGAATGAGTTGTCCAGGGAGGTTGTGGCTGCTCCCTCCCTGGAGGTGTTCAAGGCCAGGTTGGATGAGGTCTTGAATGACCTGTTCTAGTGGGAGGTGTCCCTGCCTATGGTGGGAGGTTGGAACTGGATGATCTTTGAAATCCCATCCAACCTAAACTATTTTGTGATTCCATAATAATTCACTCTAATCTTAAGGTGTTGTTGCTCTGCAATAGAAATGCAAACAGCTTTTCTGTTAACTGTGGGCTGTCAGCAGTTCTTTGTTTAGATGTGGGGAAGGCCAAGCTGGACCTTTTTATCCTTCTCCAATATACACAAGTTCTGATGTAGTCTTGCAAAGCTGCATGGCACAGTTGACTTGCTAGAGGGCAAGGATTCCATGCAGAGGGACCTGGACAGGTTGTAGAGGTGGGCCCAGGCCAACCTCATGAAATTCAGCAAAACCAAGTGTAAGGAACTGGATGATCTTTGAGGTCCCTTCCAACCTAAACCATTCTGATTCTATGAAAACTATGTAACTATCAGTCAAGATCTTTTGTTTATACAACTAGTTGAAACCAGAGTAAGGTAATAAAAAACTGTAAATATCATTTATTTGTCTCTGCATGCTCTGTAAGTCTGTTTTTACTTGAATTTATGGTTTAAATAGTTTTTGGTGGTTTTTCCTAAGGCCAGTGAGTGGAGTTTGAGAATGAGCATGGAAAACTTTGACTTCCTTATTGGCTGGTTTTGATGTCAGCTATTGGTGTTCTGCAGAGCAGCCATGGACCCACCAGCTGTGTCTTGCTGTCCCAGAATCTCTAATGCTGGCATTTTCAGGAGCCATACTCAGTGTTGCCCGTAGACATAGCTTGGCTTGACCCTTTCTCACGTAGGTTTCTGTTACTAGAGCAAGATGATAGATAGTAATGATCAGCACAAAGTGGAGTTTGTCTAATGCCCTGGATCCAGCAACAGTTCTTTTAAAAGTAGTGCTATAGACACTGTTCACGTTGGTTTCAGCTTTTTATATCTTGTCCTTTTAATAGCAGGATGAAGTGGTTAACACTAAGCTGTAGTCATTAGCATTGCCAGAGTGTGTTTAGTGTTCAGAGAGAAATAATGAGGATTGTTCCAGGTGCCCATCTACTTGCTTGCAGATGTCGTGGGGTCACCTCTGCTAGCTTCCTAATGAGCTGTACCTTGCTTGTTAGCCTATTATTAAGCTGCTTGTTGATGGCAACCTTAGTATTTCCTCCCCAAAATGTCAGGTGCATCGATAAACCATAGAATCATAGAATGGTTTAGGTTGGAAGAGACCTTAAAGATCATCCAGTTCCAACCCCCCATCATAGGCAGAGACACCTCCCACTAGATCAGGTCGCTCAAGGCCTCATCCAGCCTGGCCTTGAACACATCCAGAGAGGGAGCAGCCACAACCTCCCTGGGCAACCTGGGCCAGTGCCTCACCACCCTCACTGTGAAGAATTTCTTCCTAACATCCCGTTCAAATCTCCCCTCTGCCAATTTGAACCCATTCCCCCTTGTCCTGTCATTACAAGACCTTGTGAACCATCCCTCCCCAGCCTTCCTGTAGGCCCCCTTCAGATACTGGAAGAAACCAATTGGAACAAACCAATTTCTTTTACTGTCTAGACTGTCCTTAGCAGGGAGCTGTAGCTTTGTTTTGACCAGGTCCTGATCTTGCTTTGCAGAGGTTTTGGAGAGCTTTGGTTTCAGGACAGTAAAAATACACTTTGCCATAATGAAGACACAAAGCCCTTTGTGTGTATGAAGAGGGTGAGGAGGAAGGACTTGCAGTCTAGTCTCCCTCTAGACTTGGATTTCACAATATTTCTTAATCAGTGTGCAGAGAGGAAAAAAAAAAAAATCTGACAGCTAAGGGGGAGGAAGAATCGTAGAATCATAGAATCGTAGAATGGTTTAGGTTGAAGGAGACTTCAAAGATCATCCAGTTCCAACCCCCTGCCATAGACAGGGACACCTCCCACTAGAACAGGTCACCCAAGGCCACCCTGTCACAGGGGTTAATACTGCCTGCTGCAGACACAGTGTGGCTGCACGGAAGGGTCTGGTGGCAAGCTCTGGGAGCTTCACAGATTACTTAAGTGTCTGCTGCAGTTAGGAAATCTTCATTATTTGCCTCATCCAGGTCTCGGTGTCATCACTTTAGCCTTGTAGCCAGATTAACAGATTGGCCTGTAGCAGGTGTCCTCATGGAGAATTATTAGGATTTCTTTACTTCGAGGGTGGTGGAGCACTGGAGGAAGCTGCCCAGAGAGATGGTGGAGTCTCCATCTCTGGAATCATTCCAGACATGCCTGGACATGGCAATTCTGGACAGCCTATTCTGGGTGACTCAGCTTTAGCAGGGGCATTGGACCAGATGATCTCCAGAAGCCCCTTCCAGCACCTATAATGCTGTGATTCTCTAATATCAGAAGTGAGAATCTTACTGCCATGAACACGATCATGGCCATCTGAACTGATCATTGGCTTTTGACCACTCTTTGACCCATTTAGGCATTTTCCTGAGGCAACCAACCTTAAAGCAAACCTACCAACCAAAACCACAGAAACTTTTCCTACAGACAGATGGACAGCAGGAGTTTAAGGCTCCCTGGCTGTAGCTTTGTTTTGACCAGGTCCTGATCTTGCTTTACAGAGGTTTTGGAGAGCTTTGGTTTCAGGACAGTAAAATTGCCATAATGAAGACACAAAGCCCTTTGTGTGTATGAAGAGGGTGAGGAGGAAGGACTTGCAGTCTAGTCTCCCTCTAGACTTTAATTTCACAGTATTTCTTAATCAGTGTGGAGAGAGGGGAAAAAATAATCTGGCAGCTAAAGGTGAGGAGGAATTTCTTTACTTTGAAGGTGATGCCTTTGGAGGAGGCTGCCCAGAAAGATGGTGGAGTCTCTGTCTCTGGAGTCATTCCAAACCTGCCTGGACATTGTGATTCTGGACAGTCTGTCCAAGGTGACCCAGCTTTGGCAGGGGCATTGGACCAGATGACCTCCAGAAGCCCCTTCCAGCACCTATAATGCTGTGATTCTCTAATATCAGAAATTAGAATCTTACTGCCATGAAACATGATCATGCCCATCTGAGCTGATCAGTGGCTTTTGACCTCTCCTTGACCCATCTGGGCATTTTCCTGAGGCAACCAACCTTAAAGCAAACCTACCAAACAAAACCACAAGAAGCTTTTCCTACAGGCAGATGGACAGCAGGAGTTTAAGGCTCACTGGGACTGCCAGAACAGTACAAAGCTTTTTGACAGAGCTGTGGGATTTGGTCAGTTTAAGAAAAAAAATACAATTGCCAATGGTTTTTTTACTGATCCACAAATAGAGGTGGACTGTGTGAAAGTGGCCAGATCCTCAGCTCCAAAAAAATCTTCTCTGGAATGGTTCTGATTTATACATCTAAACATAAAATCCTCTTCAACTAGGGAATATTCTCCATTTGTTTGGTTCTTGATTTGCCTGGACAAACGATTCAGGAAGAAGTGGGAGTGAAATGGGTCTGAGATTTGAAGGATTCTTACAGCTCCTGCTGCTCACAGCTCTGCTTCCCTTTCTATCAGAAGGAAGACTCCAGCACCAAGTATTATTTGTTCAGGCTCTTAAGTTGTCAGGCAAAAAGTAGAGGTAGTTTTTTTTTTTGTCCTTAGAAAGCACACAAGCTCAGCTTGCTCCTTCTGTGCTAGATTATCTGGTCCTGCTCTGGCAGGGGGGAGGTTGGACTCGAACATCTCCAGAGGTCCCTTCCAACCCCTACCATACTGTGATCCTGTGATCCTAAAGGGTTGGTTTTTTCCCCCTCTAAATTTAAGGTCTTGCAAGTTGATCCATTTAGCTTCAGAGCAGGTTATTGCCAAAGCAGTGAGTCAGTTTTGCACATTTTAAGGACATTTGGTTTCTCAGCTTGTTAATTAAAAAAAAAAAAAAACAAACAAACAAACAAAAGCTTGTAACTTGTATTGATAGTAGCCTGCTTGAAAAACTATACCTTGCTACCACTGAGTGGAATGCTTTGCTTTAATGCATGCTGCCACTGATGGAATAGCTTTATTTTTTTTTTTCCTTTCCTTTAAAAAATAATTCACAAAGGATTACTTTGAACACTTCTAACTGATTCTGCAATTCTATTTTCACGACCTCCTGAGGTCCCTTCCAACGAGAATTATCCTTAGAACGGATCATTTGCAAGATAATTAGTCCTATTAAATAGTTTTATGCTTTATTTGGGAGCTGGGGCTATATTGACTTTCACAGGGAAGAATAATTAGGCAAGCCTATGTTAATTTGCCATTATAGGATGCAATTTGAGAGTTACACAGCAGTTTCTTCTTTCTGGCAGAGCTTAAGAAGTCATGCAAGCAGCTATTGATTTGAAGTGTGCTTTAGAATAGCAATGACTTCATAATATGCTTTATAATAGGAATGACTTCATGATACAGTAATAGAGGCATTGGGAAAAGTATTAAATTAAAGAAAGTATTTATTATTCATACAATGAGGTTATACTGAGCTTGGGAATGTGAGCCTGCCTTAACTGCAGCAATCAGCAGCCTGTAGGTAGAGCTGCATTCTCCATAGCTTCTCCAAAAGGGAGAGGTTAAGGAGATTGCTTTCCTGAGTGCTATTCTACTGCATATATCTGGGATGTGAATTTCTCTTGTTCGAATCTGTGTGAAGCACTCCTGGTTGTAAAGTTCTCATTCCTATTGCTGCTGAAAGAATCATAGAATCAGTCAGGGTTGGAAGGCACCACAAGGATAATCTAGTTCCAACCCCCCTGCTATGGGCAGGGACACCTCCCACTAGAACAGGTCTCTCAAGGACTCATCCAGCCTGGCCTTGAACACCTCCAGGGAAGGAGCAGCCACAACCTCCCTGGGCAACCTGTGCCAGTGTCTCACCACCGTCACCAGAAAGAACCTCCTCCTAACATCCCATTTAAATCTCCTCTCTGCTAGTTTAAACCCATTCCCCCTCATCCTGTCATTACAAGACCTTGTGAATAGTCTCTCTCCAGCCCTCTTGTAGGCTCCTTTCAGATACTGGAAGGCTGCTATAATGTCTTCTGGAAGCCTTCTCTTCTCCAGGCTGCAGAGCCCCAACTCTCTAAGCCTGTCCTCATAGCAGAGCTGCTGCAGCCCTCTGTTCTTCACAGTGAGGGTGATGAGACACTGGCACAGGTTGCCCAGGGAGGTTGTGGCTGCTCCCTCCCTGGAGGTGTTCAAGGCCAGGCTGGATGAGGTCTTGAGCATCCTGATTTAGTGGGAGGTGACTCTGCCTATGACACAGGGAGTTTGGAACTGGATGATCTTTGAGGTCTCTTCCAACATAAGCCATTCTGATTTTGTTTGTGCTAGTGTAAAATTGGATATCAGGTCAGATTTAATGAGTGACCAGCTACGTACTGGACAATTCCCAGTATACAGTTGGCATTCTTTTGAGGTTAGGAGTGAGCCTTTTCCTGTGATTAATCCATTTCCCTTTTCTGTGTGTCTGCAACAGTGGTGAACTTGATGTCACCGACTTGAGATGGATTAGCGAAGATACTGTGAGACCAGAGACCCAAAAATAAATTATCTCAGTTGGAAGGAGGGATGGCTGAAGACATGAAAGAGTATGTTTTGCTGATTGCTCGTTGCTTTTGCTGCAGGTATCAATCCGATAAGCACTGAGGTTAATTGGCCTGACAGGAAAAGAAAACCTCCTGCAATTTGAAGCAGGCTATAAAAGATTCGTTGTGCAGTAGTGCCAAGATGAAAATCGCTTCATTTAACTCATCTGCTGTTTTGTATTTAATAACTACATGATCTTAGTCCTGCAGAGGACTTTTTTTCATGTGGCCAATGGATGAAAGCGCTGAAAAAAAAAATCTGTTAAGATTCATTTGTTACTTCATGGTGTTTTGCATGTACTAGCACCAGGACTTTTGTTCATTTCAACTCCATTCATGACCATGTAAGCTGATACCTTGCTCAGTGAGAACTAATACTTTTTTTTTTTTTTTTAATTCACTTGTCATAATTTATATAGCTTTCAGTTCTTTACAATGCAAAACAAGCAATTGTACTGCTTTATTTTTTGAAAGGTAACATCCCTCCCTGGATGTGTTCAAGGCCAGGCTGGACGAGGTCTTCAGTGACCTGATCTAGTGGGAGGTGTCCCATGCCTATTGCACAGGGGGGTTGGAAATGGCTGATCTTTGAGGTCTCTCCTAACCTAGACCATTCTGTTATTCTATGATTTCGAAGTAATTGTGGGAATTAATCTGACCACCTGAGATGGTATAAGCATCCAGTGTGTGGGTTTGGCTCTGAGCCTGTCTGTTGCACCAGGTAAGTGTGTTCAAGCATGAGACCTGGACAGGCTGGAGAGGTGTGCCCAGGGCAACCTCATGACATTCAGCAACGACAAATGTATGGTGCTGCACCTGGGTGGGTGCAATCCCATGCACAACTCCAGGCTGGGTGGGGAATAGCTGAGAGCAGCCCAGAGGAACAGGACCTGGGGGTCTGGAGTGGTGCAAAGCTGAAGATGAGGCTGCAGTGTGAGTGCAGCTCAGACAGCAACTGTGTGCTGGGCTGCAGCAAGAGCAGCTGTGGGCAGCAGGGCAAGGGAGGGGATTCTGCCCCTTTACTCTGCTCTCCTCAGACCCCACCAGGAGTACTGTGTGCAGTTCTGGAGCCCCCAGCACAAGAAGGACATGGAAGTGTTGGAGCCTGTCCAGAGGAGGCCATGGAGATGCTCAGAGGGCTGCAGCAGCTCTGCTGTGAGGACAGGCTGAGAGAGTTGGGGCTTTTCAGCCTGGAGAAGAGAAGGCTTCGAGGAGACCTTATAGCAACCTTCCAGTATCTGAGGGGGGCCTACAGGAG
>VWZI01022746.1:39124-75647 GCA_013396835.1 Psilopogon haemacephalus
AGGGGCTCCAGAACTGGATGCAGTACTCCAGGTGGGGTCTCACCAGGGTGGAGTAGATGAGGAGAATCACCTCCCTGGCCCTGCTGGCCACACTTCTCCTGATGCAGGCTCTGGTTGGCTTTCTGAGCTGCAAGTGCACACTTTCCTATGTCTGAGCTAGAAATCTATCTCGAATGCCCACAGCAGGATTTTCCTTGAAGATGATTTACTTCTTGGAGCAGAGGCACAGAGAATTTACCCATAAAAATGAGTAGCTAATGCAAGCTCTCATTAGCTCATTTGATGTCCGAACGCAGGAGTCTCTTGCAGAACCTCTTTCATCTCTATTAAGCAGGTGAAATGGTTAATCTTTTTTATTAGCAAAGGATACTTGATTAGCAAGCTCTTAAGCAGCTTGGGTAAGGACAGTAGGTTTTAGTAATGAGCGTGGTGCTCCATTGATGGTGAAGCACAGTCTCAGGCTGCTGATTTCACTTGGAGCAAGTCCTTTCATGTTACTGGGTTTTTCTGTGGGGAACTTCTTACTCTGCATTCCTGCAGAGATGGCCTGAGGTCACCCAATGTGCTCCTGTGTTTACTGTTCATGTTCACACTTGCTGGATTAAAACTGTTTCGCTATTTGGTTGTTCCTGATATTATTGTTCCTTAGCAAATAGTAAACGGCCTTAAATTAACGACTGCTTCTGGGATGAATCACAGAATCATAGAATGGTTTAGGTTGGAAGAGACCTCAAAGATCAGCCAGTTCCAACCCCCCTGTGCCATAGGCAGGGACACCTCCCACTAGATCAAGTCGCTCATTTTTTTATTGTCCAAAATTGGCATGGAGGTAATGTCATAGAATGGTTTAGGGTACTCTAACCCAGTACAGCAGCGTTCAGCTTTGTGTGACAGGTAGAGGGAACAGCACTCAGACTAACTACCCACTAAAAGCCATAATAAACCCTGTAAAAGGTAGCTCATCCTAACTCTAGACTCATAGAATGGTTTAGGTTGGAAGAGACCTCAAAGATCATCCAGTTCCAACCCCCCTGTGCTACAGGCAGGGACACCTCCCATTAGAACAGGTCGCTCAAGGCCTCATCCAACCTGGCCTTGAACACCTTCAGGAAGGGAGCAGCCACAACCTCCCTGGGCAACCTGTGCCAGTGTCTCACCACCCTCACTGAAAAGAACTTCTGCCTAATATACAGTTTAAATCTACCCTCTGCCAGTTGAAACCCATTACTCCTTGTCCTGTCATTACAAGACCTTGTGAATAGTCCCTTCCCAGCCCTCCTATAGGCCCCCTTCAGATACTGGTAGGCTACTATAAGGTCTCCTGGAAGCCTTCTCTTCTCCAGGCTGCAGAGCCCCAACTCCCTCAGCCTGTCCTCATAGCAGAGCTGCTGCAGCCCTCTGATCATGTTCATGGCCTCCTCTGGGCTCTCTCCAACAGTTCCATGTTCTTCTTGTGTTGGTAGTTCCAGAACTGCACACAGGACTCCAGGTGGGGTGTGAGGAGAGCAGAGTAAAGGGGCAGAATCCCCTCCCTTGCCCTGCTGCCCACAGCTGCTCTTGCTGCAGCCCAGCACACAGTTGCTGTCTGGGCTGCTTGCTCACACTGCAGCCTCATGTTGAGTTTTCATCACCCCAGACTTTCAGGTCCTGTTCCTCAGGGCTGCTATGAGCCACTCACTACCCAGCCTGGAGTTGTGCTTGAGATTGCACCGACCCAGGTGCAGGACCTTACACTTGGCCTTGTTGAATGCCATGAGGTTGGCCTGGGCACACCTCCACAGCCTGTCCAGGTCTCTCTGGATGGATCCCTGCCCTCTAGCAAGTCGACTGTGCCACGCAGCTTGGTGCCAGCTGCACACTTGCTGAGGCTGCACTGATTCTTCTACCCATGTCACTGACAAAGATGTTAAACAGCACTGGTGCCAGCACCGACCCCTGAGGGATGCCACTTGTCACTGGTCTCCAGGTGGACATTGTGGCCTTGAGCACCACTCAGCCAATTTGTGCCACCCTGAAATCCATTACTTGTAGAACTACCAAACCCTTTACCTGATGTTCTGAAACTCTGCTGTTGTCCAGAAAAGAGGAAGGATCCAACATTGCAAATGTTAGCTGGGGACAATTAGTTTTCTCAGCAGATTCTGTTCTGTGTGCTACATAAATATCAGCACTCAGAATGCTCTTCTGAAAGTGTCTTTTTTTTCGTTTGAGGATTAAAGAGGACTTGTTTGCCACAGCAGATAAATTCACAGTTTGGAAATGAGTGTGGTGGATGCTGCCTTCTGGAAGATTTGGAAGTCATTGTTTTAGAAACATTTGTCAGGTTAATTGTGACATACTAAGAGGAAAGCAGAATTTATACATCATTTCTTTGAGTGGTTTTTGCTGAGTTTCTGGTTAAATTTGAGACATGAGTAAAACCCACACTGATCTCAGAAGCTTGCTTTCTTCGTGTTTACCTTCAATATTTTACAAATTGCTGTTGTTCCCCAAGCCAATCTAACCTAGGCTAGGCTGTTGGACCATGTCCAGAGGAGGACCACAAAGATGCTCAGAGGGCTGCAGCACTTCTGCTATGAGGACAGGCTGAGAGAGTTGGGGCTTTTCAGCCTGGAGAAGTGAAGGCTTCCAGGAGACCTTATAGCAGCCTTCCAGTATCTGAAGGGGACTATTCACAAGGTCCTGTTATGATAGGATGAGGGGCAATGGGTTTAAACTCGCAGAGGGGAGATTTAAACAAGATGATAGGAGGAAGTTCTTTCCAGTGAAGTTAGCGAGGCACTGGCACAGGTTGCCCAGGGAGGTTGTGGCTGTTCCCTGCCTGGAAGTGTTCAAGGCCAGGTTGGATGAGGCCTTGAGTGACCTGTTCTAGTGGGAGGTGTCCCTGCCTATGGCACAGGGGAATTGGAACTGGATGATCTTTGAGGTCACTTACAACCTAAACCATTCTGTGATTCAGACCTTCAGAGTGTTCAGTGACTCCAGGCGTTGTCCAGTGAATTTGTGTTTGTGTGTGAAGAATCACTAATGAAGACTTCAATTAATAAACAACTTTGTAAAGTGTACAAGTGGTGTAAAGAAAGTCCTCAACCAGCATGAAACCATGAAATGGTTGTCCATGTGGTGCCATGGATGGGGATGGTCTACCCAGGAGGTTAGGTATATGCTGTGCTGGGTTTAGTAGCTCAGACTAACTCTGAGCCAGCACAAAGGCATTTCAGTGCTTCTCTAAGCACTCTTCCTGGAAGGACTCTTGCCCTGCCAGGGTTGATAAGCCCTCTCAGGGCTTAAGAGTGCATCTCTTGTGTACTGCAGGACCCAGCTAGAGCCTGGCAGAATTTGAGACCTGTCTCTGGCCATAGATTGCTATGATAACTGCCAAGAAGGTGCTAGATTTATGTGCTGGTTTGAACTAATTGGAAGATTAGAATGAAAAATTAGGCTATAGGCTGAGAGAGGAAAGCACTGATGATGCTACTTCACTCATAGCTTTACTGAGAAAGAAAAAAAGAGTTGGTTTAAGAGTTGTATATATAGATAAGTCGGACTGTTTCAGACCCCTTTGGGCTGTGGTAGCTCTTGCAGAGCTCTCTCTTTCTCCCTGCCTTTTGTGGCTGAATCTGAATAATTCTGCTAACTTCTTTCTTGCTGCTAAATCCCCCTGGCTGATCTACCTCCACCTATCTGCTGCATGGAACAGATGGTGAGATAAGACTGGGGAAGGGGGAAAAAGTGGTAGGGGTGGTTGGAGACCCCTCTTAGGGATTTTGATCTCTGGGAGGGCTGTGGTGTTTCTGTATTATCTTTTTACTCTATATATCTGTAAATATCTGTTATACGTTGTAAATACCTGCTTGTATATTGAGCATAGCTGTAAATACAAAGCTTTATTTATTAACTTTCAGCTGCCTGAGTCCTAGCCTGGGTTATTTCTAAGTGTGGGGGTGACAGGTAACTGCCAAACCACCACAGTGTAGCAGAGAGGAAAAGAAAGGGGAAAATCTCTTATTTTTTTGTTAGACAAGACAAAGGCAGAAACTGTTTTCAATTCTAGGTTGGGTTCTGGAGAGCTACTTCACTTATTTGCCCCACCCTGGCTGTTCCAAGTCATTTTAGTCTTAAAACTACATGAGAACAACTTAACCTTTGTAAATTCTTACCTCCCCTATTCAGCTTGCAGCCACAGAGCTCATTAGAGCAGTCTGTGAGGAGCAGCGCACTCAGCCCTCTCTGTCAAAGCTGCTTTGTGTAGTGGAAAAAAACCTCAGGGATTCTACTACAGCAACACAGTTTTCACACTTTTGAAGGCTTCCCAGATGCCATAAAAATCTGTCTGCAATAAAGAGTGTGTTGCAAGGATCAGCTGATGATAATCAGACTGTTGCACTTACTCAAAGACAGTAATTACTTGCCAGATAGGGCTAGCAGAAAATTAAATTAGGCTAATCATTTGGGAGTACTCATCTTTTAAAGCAAATTTTTGACTTGCTTAGCTGTAAAACTTAAATAAATTTCCAAAATGAATCCTTAATTTCCATCTAATATTTTTAAGATCATCCGAGGATAGCTAATGGAAATCCTAACACTTACCTAGCCCATTCCTGGCTTTTTTATAAGCTTATATTGAAGGTTGGCATTAAAGCTGTTTTCCTGTATCAGTTTAAAAAGCAGCATAGTTATGAAAAATGCCCATTCAGAAGGAAATGTGTACAAATACCAAGATCTGCTTAAGTACAAGGCTATGTTCTTGGCCAGTCACTGAAAGGATGATGCTAATACTTAACAGTAACTAATGTCACGTGTGTAAGGTGCTTTAAATGATGCTAAAGCACTTTAAAAATACCTTCTTAAATCTACTTCATATATAAATATTTTTTAACTGTAAACCATGTTGTAGCAAGAGCTAAAATGAGCTTTTGCATGATTGTCATGTGGAGCACTTAAAAAATACTTTCTTAAATCTACTTCATATATAATTTTTTTTAAGCCATAAACTGCGTTGTAGCAAGAGCTAAAATGGACTTTTGCATGGTTGTCACGTGGAGCACTGAAAAAATACCTTCTTAAATCTGCTTCATATATAAATATTTTTAAACTTCATATATAAATATTCTAAAACTGTAAACAGTGTTGTAGCAAGAGCTAAAATGGACTTTTGCACCATTGCCACGTGGAACACTTTAAAAATACCTTCTTAAATCTACTTCATATGTAAATATTTAAAAACTTCATATATAAATATTCTAAAACTGTAAACTGTGTTGTAGCAAGAGCTGAAATGGACTTTTGCATGGTTTTCACGTGGAGCACTGAAAAAATACCTTCTTAAATCTACTTCATATATAAATATTTTTAAACCGTAAACTGCGTTGTGGCAAGAGCTAAAATGGACTTTTTCTTCATTGCCACGTGGAACACTTAAAAAATACTTAAAAAATGTACTTCATATATAAATATTTTTAAACTGTAAACCGTGTTGTAGCAAGAGCTAAAATGGACTTTTGCATGACTGTCATGCAAAGCATTTAAAAAATACCTTCTTAAATCTACTTCGTATATAAATATGTTAAAATTTCATATATAAATGTTCTAAAACTGTAAACTGTGTTGTAGCAAGGGCTGAAATGGACTTTTGCATCATTGCCACGTGAAGCACTTAAAAAGTAGCTTCTTAAATCTACTTCATATATAAATATGTTAAAATTTCGTACATAAATATTCTAAAACTGTAAACTGTGTTGCAGCAAGAGCTAAAATGGACTTTTGCATAGTTGTCATGTGGAGCACTGAAAAAATACCTTCTTAAATCTACTTCATATATAAATATTTTAAAACTTCATATATAAATGTTTTTAAACTGTAGACCCTGTTGTAGCAAGAGCTAAAATGGACTTTTGCATGATTGCCACGCGAAGCACTTAAAAAATACCTTCTTAAAGCTACTTCATACAATATTCATTCAGCTACTTCATAAAATATTTTTAAACCGTAAACTGTGTTGTAGCAGGAGCCAAAAGGGGCTTTTGCATGATTGCCACGTGTGTGGTAAGTGACTTAAATCCATTATTCCTGTTTGCCTGAGCTAAACCAGGAAAGATGAAGAGGGAAGTTCATAGTCTTGCAGTGACACGGCAGAGAGCTTCGTGGTGGACGTTTGAATCGCCGCTGTGAATGATCCGGTTTGGGGAGTTACTCTTAAGTCCTTAAAGAGTGGAAACGATGCAGTACAACTCTGAAAAATTCGAGTTTGTATTTTTTTTCTTTTCGAAGAACAGCTCTGCATGCTTGCTAACAATACTTAATGCAGCATGGAAGAATACACAAAACAAATTCTAACGTTGCCAAGCGAAGAGCCCAGCGGATTACAAGGGGAGGTGGGGTGGGAACATCAGTGTTAGGCAGTAGCATTGTTTTAAAACAATACTACAAAACCTCAGATTAGTTTTTTTTAGGTTTTTTTTTTTTTCCCCCTTTCCTGTTCCTTTTGAAAGAAAATATCCAAATTCATTATGTGGATAGTGAGAGAAGATCATGGCAACTCAAGAATCTGTGTTTTTAAGCTGTAATCACAGGTCCCAAGTCTAGTTTCCCATCAGTGATGCACAATTTGCAGCATGCAGGAACCCTTCCTAGTAATTTAGTCTTGCAAGCCTCTCCTGATTGTCAACAGGTTGCTTCTGTGAAAATGCTGTGACTCACAAACCATGACACCTTTTGTTTTGAGTACAGTCGACAAGTATATGCAGTTATACCTCCCCTGGCCCCCTTCAGTGTCCTTCCCACCATCTAAGTCTGAATTCTGGAGCTGTCAGCAGAGCAGATCTGTAATTACTGCTGGTGCAGTTTTAAGACAAATTTGTTGTCAGTAATCTCAGCTTGGAAATAGTTCTCTCCTGTATTTGATTGTCAACAGGTTGCTTCTGTGAAAATGCTGTGACTCACAAACCATGACACCTTTTGTTTTGAGTACAGTCGACAAGTATATGCAGTTATACCTCCCCTGGCCCCCTTCAGTGTCCTTCCCACCATCTAAGTCTGAATTCTGGAGCTGTCAGCAGAGCAGATCTGTAATTACTGCTGTTGCAATTTGAAGACAAATTTGTTGTCAGTAATCTTAGCTTTGAAAATAGTTCTACTCATCTACTATCTCCACCACTTTGGAAAATTTTGTGTGCATTGGACCATTTGCTGTCTTGTAGCAGCGGCTGCGTAAATGCAGGCGGTGGAGAAGCTTCAGCATTTCTAAGATTAACAGGAGTGATGAGAATAAACCTTGGAAGCTGCCCTGTCTTTGGAAAATTTTGTGTGCATTGGACCATTTGCTGTCTTGTAGCAGCGGCTGTGTAAATGCAGGTGGAGGAGAAGCTTCAGCATTTCTAAGATTAACTGGAGTGGTGAGAATAAACCTTGGAAGCTGTCCCGTCTAGGATTCAGAACAGATACAAATATTTTTTCACTTTTGGTTTACAGCTGTTGGGAGACTTCTTTTCAGCAGTGAGGCAGTCGTTTTCTGTTTTAAGTTGCTCAAGAGAATGCTGTTAGTTTTCATATGGATGTTGGCTGGAGTTTAGAGCAGGGGATTAAAACTCTTGAACTCCGTGAATGAGTTATGTACGGAGCTTAGGTTTCGATTAGATCATCAGCGTCGTTTTCCTCTGACCAGAGAAGATGTTTGTAGGGAAACTTGAGACCTGCTTCGAGGAGAATATATTGCTGTAGTGAGGAAAAAAAAAAACAAAACTGGGATTTTGCTAGCATCAGTTACTGGAACCAATCTGTTGTCCAACTGGCCGAAGGTAGACATTTGGAGTGGCTTGGGTTTGTTCAGCGCAGTGGTTTTTGTTAGGCGTTTGTTTTTCCTGCTTCTCTTCTTGAATGCCTCAAAGGTGGTTGCTGAGCCACACCTCCCTCTCATCCAGCTCTACGTGAACAAGAGCATACTCTGCATCTTCTGTCCCATTTGGAGCAGGGCCACAATGATTCAGGCTTTCTGGATAGGCACGGAAATTCTGTCTTCGTCCTGTCCGAGACTGAAATATAGCAGGATTTGTCTTCTCCTCTTAACTTGAACCAACAGTTGGCTTTGACTAGGTCATATAATATTAAAAAAAAGAGAAAAATCATCCAAAACCAAACACATCAAAACTCAGAGATCAAACAGGCGTTGGCTGCATTCAGTTAACTAAACTGTTTCAGTATTGATGGAATTTAGACTTTGGGAAACTTATTCCTAATATGCAAAAAAAGGTCTGAGCATGAGCAAATTAATCTTGTTTGTGCTGATAAGAAAGTAGCTTTGATGAGCGTGATTCAAGATTTCCTTTTTACCCTTGGGTATTTGAATACAGACAGCAATGGCAGATTTTTAATACACTCCTCGTTGTATCTGCGACAACTTCTGCTATACAAGCAGGAAGAAAAGTATTGCATAGCCTTTTTGAAAGGAGCTACTTGACTGTTTATATTTTGTTCTTTCATTTGTTCTTGTAGAATGAGCCTTAAAGCTTTAAAATTGCTTGTCCTGAGCATGAGAATTGAGATGTACCTTGGAGATACTGGTAGCAGTGTAAAAAATAAAGCTACAGTTGAAGAATCTGGAAATGTCTGAAAGGCTTTGGAGGGAAATCTCAATAAAATGTTTTTTTTTTTCTTTTTTTTAGGTCTTAATTTTAAAAGTGACTGTGCCTATATTGAGAACTTATGTTTATGAGCCTTCTGCATGCCTGTGGCAGAATATCCTGTACCGGAGTAGGTGGAGTGCTAGAACCAATTTGCAGTTTACCATAAAATTTCCTAGAAAATAAATTTCCTCTCTTCCTGCCAGGATTTTTTCAGGTTGTTTGTAAGCTGGATTTGCTTAGGAGTGGGTACAGCTAAAATCCTATACTGTATGAGAGCATAGTTTGAGTTACCAAAGTCCCCTGGAATGTGAATACTGACACAGTGCTGTAGTTTTGTTCCTTGTGGATTTGGTGGATGCTGGAGAACTGCTCGTGCAAAACTCTGCAGTGATGGTAATTTTCTTTTTTAAAGTACTTTCCTTGGGGTTTTTTTGAAACAAAAAAGGTTGCTTGTTAAGGGAAGGATGAGTTCTGCTTTGACATCTTCAGTGTGAAGAGTGAAGAGTGATGTTGTTTGCCTGGTAATACTTAACCTTGAAAGTAGTTACCAGCTAGCATTTATGCTTGCTAAAATGGTTCATGTGGTTGTGTTGGTTTGAGCTAATTGGAGAATTTGAGTTAGAAATTAGACTATTGGCTGAGAGAGAGTTAAACAACACAGTGTCACTTCACCAAGCTTCATTTATTAACTTCCAGTGTGTTTTTCTGAGTTTCAGCCGGGGTTTAAAAAGGTGGGGGGGCAGGTCACTGCAAACCCACTACAGTGATCATGCTTTTTTTTATGAGTGGATTGTGGTGTGTTAGAATTTTTGTAGAGGGTAAGTATCTTCAGTTGCACACAGTGTGAGAGAGGACTTTTTTATAACTTAAAATCTGATGTCAATCACTTTTGGGACTCTCCACGCTTTACAAGCACTTGTATTTGGGTGACTTGGATAAAAAAAAAAGCTGTCTAAAAATTACTTGAGTTCTTTTCAGTAGGTAGTTGAAACTTTTGGGTACTCCTCAAACTCAAAATTAATTCATTAGTTATTGTTTAAAGCACACTTCATGTACTAGCATCTTCCAGTATAGTGGCATGTAGAAAAGTAAATGGATGCTTTACTGCACACAATCTGTTGAATTAGTTTTTACATAGAGTGGGGAACAATTCTAAGACTTGAAATGTATGTGAAGCCGCCTCATTCTAAAGATATTGTGGTCCATTCCAACCCTGACTGATTCTATGTTCTATATTTGTGTTCTTAGCCAGGGGGCTCTTCTGAGATTTAAGCTTTATTTAAGTTTATTTAAGCTCTTTAAGCTTTAAATGTTCAGTTAAGGTAACCTGATCAAAAAAATTTATAAACCAGACAATGTTTAATCTTCATGGTAGTAGAGTAGTGCTCAAATTCATGTAGTCCAAGTGGTTAATGGGGAACTAAACAGATACCCTTTAATTTTTAGACCACTCTTCTATGTGAAAAAAATTTATAAAAGCAGGGAGCAATGTAAAACTTTTCCAAGGACTTACAGAAAAATCATGTAAAACTTTTCCAAGGACTTACAGAAAAATCGTTACTTAGCAAAAGCTCTCCAAAATTCCCTCCTCCTTCTGCTTTTACAAATGAAGCTCTAAGTCTTTCTACTTCTCCAAGTAGGAAATGGAATTTGGAGAGCTTTTGATGTGTGTGTTTGGGTCTTAATTTATTTTTTTTTTTAACTGTGATTCTGGATATTCTTAACAGATGAAATGAACAGAAACACATAAGCGTACAGTTTTCTTTGGCCAGATGATAAGAACTGAGGAAAGAATATCGGTTTAATAGATGATGAACTAAAAATACTGTAGTTAATTAGGGGTAGTTAATTTAAGTAATAGATTAATTAAACTAGAAGTATAAAAGACTCCTGTCCCCTTCTCTGTTAGAAGTTGGCTAAAGGACCACAAAAGAATTATCACTGAGTAATGAATACAAATTAACAGGACTAGAGATCAGATATTTCTAAAACTAAACACTCAATTAGTCTTGTTCCAAGCAGGTGAATTCTTCCTTCACAGACCTGGAAACTGGAAGGACAAATGATATAATTCAGGGGCTGAAAATACCCAAAATGAAGGGAATAAATTTGATTTGTTTGGGGGCGTTTTGTGGTTGGTGTAGGTTTGTGGGGTTTTTTTTTGTTGTACGAAATTT
The DNA here is from genome assembly GCA_013396835.1 of Psilopogon haemacephalus. Lineage (NCBI taxonomy): Eukaryota > Metazoa > Chordata > Aves > Piciformes > Megalaimidae > Psilopogon > Psilopogon haemacephalus. The sequence continues at coordinate 49,923 of VWZI01022746.1, forward strand.
TCATCTAGTCTTTGAGGTGATGAGAGTAAATGAGCAACTGAAGTGACTCTGAAATATGTGACTCTCTGAAATACAAGGTGAATGAAATGTGGAAGGTTTATGCACGAAGATGCTCAGCCTGGTGTCTGGAAGGGGTTTTGCTGTGCTTTATCTATAGAAGAGCTCAGTCTTATGCTGCTTTAAATACAGCTTTAATCCTGTGTGTTAATTGAGTATCTTTATCTTAGTTATCTTTCAGTCTGGGCATCTGACCTAATTCTTAATGTGGAAGGACCTTTTTTTTTTTAGCTGTTTGCGTCTTGAAATACTTGAGAAACACTTTTGCTACTCAGCAGCGTGCTTTAAATAATTTTCTTAGGCTTTATTTTTTCCCTTGGTAAATTGTCATATAAAATTCACTTGGTGGATATTTCTCTTCACATTCATATTAAGTTTAAATGCTGGGATTTAACAAACATTTTCTTACTAGTCTGCTGTTTGAGTGGGTAAAAAAAAATACAGATTTGTGGTTTTGTTTTTTTTTTTTCTCCAAAACAAACTGAAAACACACATTTAATATAAGACACTTTTATTTTTTTCATAGCATGCTGTATCCAAATAGGATTTTGGGGCACAAGGGTAAGGTGTCTCTTTTCTGGTGTGGCTATGATGTGATGAAAAAGATTCAGACTCTACAAACGCTTACCAAATGTGGCTTCAAGACAGTAAAATCTCCTCCTCAGAAAAATCAATCCTACTTTTGATAGTTGTTTAGTTTCATTTTGGAACTGAAGGGGCAGCTTTTGGGTGTATATATCCTAATTAAGTTGGTGTAATCCTGCTTTGTAGGTTAAAGATTTGTGACACGAGCATAAATTTTGCCTTTTTGACCTTGGCGAATGAAGAGAGATGATAGCGTTAGGCTCTGCTTGCAAAGGGGTCTAATATAGTTGCAATAGAAATCTAGCTTGCAGATCCTGCTGACAGCTCAGCAGTGTTCAGAAAGGTTGATATCATTCTCAGGAGTACATTTTGGTAACGTTTCTCAACAGTCACACTGTCAGGACCTCCGTTGTCATGGCTTAAAGCCGTTTCTTTCGTCTGCAGCAGCAGTGTATAGACTGTTACGGGCTTGTTCTCCACTGATGGAGGTAAACTGATTTATGTAACTCTTTTTTTTAGGTTAGTGGTTAAAGAATGAGCATTTAAAGATCTAGAGAGCCAAACAGAAACCATATTTTTTTTTTCTGTTCACAGTTTGCAAATTGAGAGCCTTGAATTCACTAAAGCAACCTACCAGAACGGATCAGGTCCTGGGATGGCAGCTGCAGTGAGGGCAGAAACCAGCTGGGATTAACGGAGGCATTTAGCTTGATGTCAAGTTTTCTTGATAGACTTTTTTTTGAACAGAGTCTTCCTGGAAGACCACACTGTTTTTTTTTCATTAGTGGGAGCTTCTCCGAGGCATTTATTTGGTGACCTTTTGCTATTGAAAGATGGACGAAACATTAAACGGTAGCAAAATAGACTCGTAAAGCTATTAAAGAAGTTATGGCAAGGTTATTTACTCAAGAACTTGCACAATGGGAGTTCTCCCTTGTAATTATGCACTCAGGGTGATAGGAAACTTGCCTCTTCTTTACATAGGAAGGTTTGGGACAGGGAGATACTGACTGACCAAAAGTATCATAGTCTGCAGAGGCTGGGAAGAGAGTTGTACCTCTTGTCTTATTCGCTGAATTGGTGCAAATGATACCTGCTTTGGTACTCTTAATAAAATGAAATATAACTTTGCTTTGATATTAAGTGTTTTATTCTGCTTGATGCAGATGCTTTACGAAGGCAACTTTGTTTTTCTGGGGACCTGATTATTTTCCAGCAGGAAAATTAGACATTGCAGAGGTGGAGAATTTGGCTTCTCTGCAGAGGAAAACGTCTGTTCCTGCCAGACTGAACAAAAATTGCACTCCTCAGGGTGTCCAGGGTTATTGGTGCTTTTAAGAGATAGAGATGTTCATAGGCTTTCCCTGTCCTGGGGAAAAATAGGGGAGAACCTGTGATGCCTGACTTGGCTGCAGGCATAGATTGCAGGTTGCCAGCATGTGGCTTAATGACACAAGGAAGCGGAGTCTTGCACCGTTACCAACTGTCGCTGCCTGGGTCTGTATTAATTTACCAGTTCCTTTCCAGATAACTTTGGGTTACCCTTTACTTAAACAGTCTGTCACCAGTTCGCTTACCTAATAATTAATTGAAATCTACTCAAAATAGTAATTTGTCTGGTATTCAATTTTGGAAATGTACAGACTTTCAGTAAATTACCTTAAATAGATAAGTGCTGGGTTACAAAATTGGAAGGCTTCAGAGCAGCACTTAAAACATTAAAAATGCATTTAATGTGGAGTATTTAGCTCTGTGTGCAGTACTAATGCCAATGGAAATAGGTAACGTGTTAGGTTTTCCTGCTAAGGGTTTTGCCAATTAATTGCAGTAGTAGGAATGTGAAACTTAAGTGCTCGCTGTTAAATTGCAAATAATGTTGAGACTCCTTTTTAATCCCAAATTCGTAGACAGTTTAACTAGTGCTGCACAGAGTCCAGCATACAATGAAGTGTTTTGCATGTTATTGTGTATAACTGCATTGGTATTTTAGAATTTTTGTCTTTTTTTTAATTCATTCTTCTGTTAATTTAAGTCTATTTTTGAAAAATAGACATGCTGGCTATAATTTCCATTCCTTAATGTACCAAGAAAAATGACTTGTTCTGAGGCTTATTTCATCATTCCACACTGCAGCAAAAGATTGCATTGTGTGCTGTTCTTTTTTTTTTTTTCCCTCCTCTTGGTGTTACTTGAGAGGTGACATTTTTGGTTCAAATATGTTGAATATGTTAAGTAGGTAATCTGCATCCTTAGGGGGGAATATTTGAAGTAGTTGTGTCACCTTTTTTGATTTATTGTTATTTTTAATATTGAAAAGAGATTTGTCCAGGTTTGTTTTTTTTTTTTGTTAAATAGATTGCAGGCTGTGTTATGTTGTGTGTGTGCATTTATATATATATATATGTATATGTGTGTGTATATATATATATATATACACACATATATATATATATGTGTGTGTGTGTATTTGTATGTATNTGTAATTTATATATATATATATGTATATAATGTGATGGAAAGACCTTATCAATACCAACAACTTCTAAGCCTGGGCATTTGCAGAAATTCAGAGAGGCTGATGGGTCTTTTTCTCTGCTTCTTCTTCCCTCCCAGCAATCTTGTTTCAGTTGCTCACTGAGGCAGTCACCAATGGTGGTCAATATTTGAAGTTCCCATGAAATTTTTGAGTTATTTTTACTTGATTCTGGAAAAAAACAAATATATGGGTAGTTGCTGGTGCTACTAGAAAAGCTTATTTGTGCCGAGGAAACAAACCCAAACTAACAAAACCTCCAAACACCCCAACAAAGCCTCACCAAACGACAAGTATTTCTTCACTCAAAACTTGTCATTATTGTCCAGTGTTCTTGCCTCATTCTTCTTCTTTTTTTATTTCCCCTAACAAAATCTGAGTTCAATCTGTATTTTGAGGAGGTAAAAATCATTCCTAAAGGGAACGACATACCATTGTCTGTGCTTCGTGAGAGGCGTGTGGGGTGGTTTGTATTCTGATGGGAATGGTCAGGGTGGGTCTGAGCAAGGAAGTGGCCAGGACCTGAAGTGGCACTAAGTCTTGTAGAGTGAAAATAGTGGAGTCATCTGGGTGGTATTTTACCTACCCTTGTGATGGTGGCTTTGGGTTGTTGGTTGAACTTCATCTTCAAGGTCTTTTATTCTAGGATTCTATGGCATTTACTATTTTTTATTTCAGGAGCTATAAAGATTAAGATGTCAAACCAGATACTATACATACAAGGAATATTTGGAGTTGGCTGTTTATGGGAAACTCATAAGCCTAAACCATTGCCAGGGTGATTTAACAGCTTCACATTTGTCATGCAGACACTTAAAAGACGAAAAGTGTTTCAAACTAAATTTTTTTTTTTGTTTTTTTACTTCTTCCTGAAGGAGTTAATGAGGGAGAAACTTGGAACCAAATTAAAGTTAGAAGCTGAATTGGATTTCAAGCAAATAGCTGGAGTGTTGAGTTGTATTTATTCACAAAGGAGAACAAAAGAGATGTCTTTCTCATGGCGCTGGACGAGGCCGATGCTCCTACAGAAACCAAGTGTCTCGAATCAGAGCGTTGAGCTCCCTCCCAGAGACTGTGCTGACAGTTAAAGGCTGCTTAATTATTTATTTGGATTTCTGAAACTCCTCAGTTCAGATCCATGTGACTGTTTCCTGAACATATTGGGATCTTTGAATGTGACAAGCAGATGCCTCTGATAGTTGAGAGAACAGCGCTTATGAAAGGCTTCTTTCTCATGAAACGGCAGATACATCCTGCAGGCAGTGGTGCTTGTGTCCTGCTCTTTGTAACTCTTCTCGGCAGAGAGAATTGTTGGGAGGCTGTGTCAGAGTCTGAAGATGGAAACCAAGTGCGGTGCCCCCCCGACACTTGGAAATAACCCAGGCTAGGATAGGACTCAGTCAGCTGGAAGTTAAGGAATGAAGCTTTATATTTACAGCAATGCACAATATACAAGCAGATATTTACAATGTACAACAGATAGTTACAGATATATACAGTAAAAAAGGTAATACAGAAACACCACAGCCCTCCCAGAGATCAAAATCCCTAAGAGGGGTTTCTAACCATCCCTGTCACTTTCCCCCCTTCCCCAATCTTATCTCACCACCTGTTAAGACAGCAGATAGGTGAAGGTAGATCAGCCAAGGGGGTTAGCAGTAGGAAAAGAAGTTAGTGGAATTATTCAGAACCAGCTACAAAAGGCAGGGAGAAAACAGCCATGCAAAAGCCCAAGCCTAGAGCAGTCTGAAACCATCTGACCCTCTGACTTATCTATATTTTGGTTACAACTCTTAAACAACTTTTTTTTTTTCTTTTCTCAGTAAAGCTATGAGTGAAGTAGCATTGTCAGTGCTTTCCTCTCTCAGCTTGTAGTCTAATTCTCATTCATAGAATCATAGAATTGTTTAGGTTGAAAGAGACATCAGAGATCAGCCAGTTCCAACCCCCCACCATAGGCAGGGACACCTCCCACTAGAGCAGGTCGTTCAAGACCTCATCCAGCCTGGCCTTCAACACCTCCAGGGAGGGAGCAGCCACAGCCTCCCTGGGCAGCCTGTTCCAGTGTTTTGCCACCCAGAATCATAGAATCATAGGATTGTTTAGGTTGGAAGAGACCTCAAAGATCATCCAGTTCCAAAACCCACCATAGGCAGGGACATCTCCCACTAGATCAGGATGCTCAAATCCTCCAATTAGTTCAAACCAGCACAGAAAGGCATGAGGCAGTGCTAGGAAATGAGAGTACTCAATAAAAACAGGAAAGAAGGAATGAACTGCAGGCATTCTTTCAAATAGGTTCAAGAAATGCAGAGTGCAGGATATCTTTGCAGGCTTCTGACCATTGCTGTCGCGTGTCTGCTTTGTGATGGAGCTGCAGCTGTGCAGCTTCCTGGCTCGTCCTTCCTCCCCTCAAATCCTGGCTGTGTCCAGCACTGAAGCCCCATCACTGAAAAATGAGAATGGTGTCTGCATATTCTAATCAAAGAGAGAGAATTTACGTGGTGAGGTGACGTGTGTAAAACACAGAGCGTCTCGAGTGTGAACTGCTTTTCCTGCGAGTCGCATGCTGTGAGGAGGGAAATGAAGCTAAAGAGCAAATATTTAAAATACCTGAGTCTATTTTAATTCCAGGAGGCTGACTGGAAAGAACAACCAAATGTTTTTCACAGAGTGAGAGAAAGCTTAGGATGTATCAGCCCTCTAAGTACAAGTGTAGGATTTATTAGGGTGTATCAGTACAGCAGTGTCGTAGATTGATGCTTTAGGGTCACAGTATATTTTTGCCTTTCACTGTTGTGGCCAGCAAGGTAAGGGAGGGGATTCTGCCCCTTTACTCTGCTCTCCTCACACCCCACCTGGAATACTGTGTGCAGTTCTGGAAGGACATGGAAGTGTTGGAGCAAGTACAGAGGAGGGCCAGGAAGATGCTCAGAGGGCTGGAACAGCTCTGCTCTGAGGACAGGCTGAGAGAGTTGGGGCTTTTCAGCCTGGAGAAGAGAAGGCTTCGAGGAGACCTTATAGTAGCATTCTAGTATCTGAAAGGGGGCCAAAGGAAGGCTGGGGAGGGACTATTCACAAGGTCTTGTAATCACAGGACGAGGAGTAATGGGTTTAAACTGGCAGAGGAGAGATTTAAACGTTTGCAGTTGTTTTCAGTGAGGGTGTTGTTTGCAGTGAGGGTGGTGAGACACTGGCACAGGTTGCCTGTGGATGTTGTGGCTGCTCCCTCCCTGGAGGTGTTGAAGGCCAGGTTAGATGAGGGATTGAGTGACCTGATCTAGTGGGAGGTGTCCCTGCCTGTGGCACAGGGGGGTTGGAACTGGATGATCTTTGAGGTCCCTTTCAACCTAAAGCATTCTATGATTTATTAGGATGTGTCCGACTTCTTAAGTACAGCAGTGTCATAGATTGATGCTTTAGGATCATAGTATGCATTTGCCTTTCACTGCTGTGGTATTTTATGGAGGGAAACTTTAAAAATCTGGTAAGATATTTAGTGCAAAAGGTCTCTTGTGTTAAATGATGCTTGCAATCGTAAGTGAACACTCAGTGATATCAGCCAACTTCCCACTTTCTCAAAATTAGCTACTCTAGTGAATAGAACTCAAATAACCTACTCCACTCTTCTACATTCAAAAACCTTTTAGCAGCTTCTAGTTGTTCCTTTTGAGCAATGAATACGTAGGAATCTCACTCGTCCTTTTTGGGAGTGTCCAAGATTGATTGTAGTTCTGTGACTTTTTAAAATGCCTGTTAGTGTTAATTCCATTATTTCAGTTAAGGTAAAAATCTCTTCTCTATTTTTTTTTTTTTTTCCTTTCAGGTTTAAGCCATTTTTCCCAACTCAAGTATTGCCACCTGATGAATATGAAGACAGAGAATTATCTATACAAGATATTCTATTGACAGAAGGTCGACTAAAGGTCACGTTAGTTGAATGTACAAGGTATGTTTTGTGCTCTTTCTTGACTTAAGCAAGTATGTGATGGTTTGGTAGTTCCCTGCCCACCCCACACAATGAGTACACCCAGGCTATACTCAGCCAGCTGGAAGTTAAAGAATGAAGCTTTATATTCACAGCTTAGCACAACATACAAGCAGATATTTACAACATATTACAAATATTTACTACTAGATATAGAAATATACAATAGATACAGAAACACAATTCCCCTCCCGGAAATCAGAGTCCACAGGACAGGCTCCCAATCAACCTTCCACCTTCTCTCCGTCTCCTACCTTTTATCCCAGAATCTGCCTTATGTGCAAGGTGAATTGGAAAGATTGACCAGGGGGGTTAGAAGCAGAATGATGAGTTAGAATCATAGAATCAGTCAGGGTTGGAAGAGACCACAAAGCTCATCTAGTTCCAACCCCCCTGTCATGCCCAGGAACACCCTACCCTAGAGCAGGCTGCCCACAGCCTCATCCAGCCTGGCTGCAAACACCTCTAGGGATGAGGCTTCTGCCACCTTCCTGGGCAACCTATTCCAGGCTCTCACCACTCTCATGATGAAGAACTTCCTCCTCACATCCAATCTGAATCTCCCCACCTGCAGCTTTGCTCCATTCCCCCTAGTCCTGTCACTACCTGATCGCCTCAAAAGTCCTCCCCATCTGTTCTGTAGGCCCCTTCAGATACTGGAAGGCCACAAGAAGGTCACCTGGGAGCCTCCTCTTCTCCAGACTGCACAGTCCCAACTCTTTCAGTCTGTCCTCATAGCGGAGGTGCTGCAGCCCTCTGAGCATCTCTGGACGCACTCCAGCATGTCCACATCCCTCTTGTAATAGGGGCTCCAGAACTGGATGCAGTACTCCAGGTGAGGTCTCAGCAGAGGGAGAGAATCACCTCCCTGCCCCTGCTGGCCACACTTCTCCTGATGCAGCCCAGGCTCTGCTTGGCTTTCTGGGGTGCAAGTGCACACTGCTGCCTCATCTTGAGCTTTTCATCCACCAGCACCCCCAAGTCCCTTTCTTCATGGCTGCTCTCTAGGCAGTCCCTGTCCAGCCTGAATTGGTGCTTGGCATTGCCTCAACCCAGCTGCAGGATCTTCCTCTTGTCTTGTTGAACCTCCTGAGGTTGGCTTGTGCCCACATCTGCAGCCTGTGCCAGGTCCCTCTGGATGCCATCCCTGCCCTCCAGCCTGGCTGCTGCACCACACAGCTTGGGGTGCTCAGCAAACTTGCTGAGGCTGCACTCAGTGCCTCTGTCCATGGCACCCACAAAGATGTTGAACAAGACTGGTCCCAGTTGTGTTACACAGATCCAGCTAGAAGCCAGGGAGAGATACAGACACCAACAGACTCCGCAGACAGAGTCAGACTCTTATCTTTGTGTCCTTGCTTTTATACACTTCAGCAAACCTCTGAGTGAAGTAGACCACCATTGTTTTTCTTTTCACATCTATAATCTAATTTTTTCTCATGAAAACGTTCCAGTTAGCCTCAAAGCAGCCCAATCTGACACCTGTTTTTCTTAATTTTGGAATAATTGTAACTGTAGGCCTGTTTTGATTCACTAAGTAGCAGCTGATGGTGCTCTAATCAGGAAATATTGAAGTAAAAGGGAACAAAAAGTTTCTGAGGCACTTCTGCATTTTGTGTGTGCATCATGCATTTGCCTTTCGTCTGAATTTTGCCTGGTTGCAAAGCTAATCTTTACCTCCTGTTATTTGTTTTCTTTTGCTTTTCTGTCTGGCAACACCAAATGATAAATCTCTTTCCAGGACAGTATAAATGTTGTAATTATCCCATTGTATTTTGTTGTAAGCAAAGGGAAACAATTCTTTCACTCAGCCTCCCTTAGATGAATCCAAATTAACTTTTATAGGGCATTATTTATTGTCTTTGCCTTGAACAAAATACTGGGAAAGAAATAAAATCTTCTCCATTCATTGAGGAGAAAACTGCTGCCTTTAAAGCTGGAGAAAAGGTGTGTGGGCTCTTGGTTTATTTGTTTTTCTCTTTTGTCAGACCTCTTACTTCTTGGTTTATGTTAGATCTTATCCAAGTAGCACTTAGGCTTTGATCTAGTCATGTGCTGTTCTGCTCTTTATGAACTAAACTCTGGCTTGCAGCAAGACTTTCTTTCTTTTTTTTTTTTTTTTTTTCCTTTTAACCAGTTGTATCCATTGCACATATTGCCTATATGAGCTCCTCTTTGCACTTTATTTCCCGTGGCCTCGTGCAACTGCTCAAACTGTATTTGCTGGACTGATGTGGATTAGTAGTGCTATGGATTTCCAGAGGGTTCTATGAGTTGGAGGTGATTCTTCCCCTTTACTCTGCTGTCATCAGACCCCACTTGGAATACTGTGTGCAGTTCTGGAGCCCCCAGCACAAGAAGGACATGGAACTGCTGAAGAGAGTCCAGAGGAGGCCACGAAGATGATCAGAGAGTTGCAGCAGCTCTGCTATGAGGACAGGCTGAGGGAGTTGGAGCTCTGCAGCCTGGAGAAGAGAANTCAAGGCCAGGCTGGATGAGGTCTTGAGTGACCTGATCTAGTGGGAGGTGTCCCTGCCTATGGCACAGGGGGGTTGGAACTGGATGATCTTTAAGGTCTCTTCTGACCTAAACCATTCTATGATTCTATGAATTGTGTGGGTGACAGCAGTGATTTTTTTTATTTTGGTAATTACATTTCTGCTCAGCTGTTTCCCTAACACAAAAAAGTTATGTTTTCTGTGAGCGATTCAAGATCACTAAATGATTCTGTGCACTCCTTGGCTGCTAAGTGTTGCCTCTTTATCCTCTTTGAGTAAGGGAACACATATCACAGGATGCTAGGTGTTGGAAGGCACCCAAGGAGATCGAGTCCAACCCCCCCTGCCAGTGCAGGACCAGACAATCTAGCACAGATCACAGAGGAACACATACACACAAACCTTGAAAGTCTCCACAGAAGGAGACTCCACAACCTCTCTGGGCAGTCTGTGCCAGAGTTCTGTGACCTTTACAGTTAAGAAGTTCCCCCTTGTGTTGAGATGGAACCTCCTGTGCTGCAGCTTCCATCCATTGCTCCTTGTCCTATCCCAGGGAGCAAGTGAGCAGAGCCTGTTCCCCACCTCCTGACCCCCAGCCCTCAGATATTTATAAATATTTTTAAAATCCCCTCTCAGTCTTCTCTTCTCCAGACTAAGCAGCCCCAAGTCTCTCAGCCTCTCCTCATCAGGCAGTGCTCCAGTCCCCTCTGCATCCTCGTAGCCCTCTGCTGGACCCTCTCCAGCAGATCCCTCTCCCTCTTAAACTGGGGAGCCCAAAACTGAAGGCAGTATTCACCAGGTCAGAATAAAGGGAGAGGAGAACCTCCCTTGATATGCTGGACACACTCTTCTTAATACACCCCAGGATCCCGTTGGCCTTCTTGGCCACAAGGGCACATTGCTGTGCCATGGATGTTCTCCCCCAGCACTCCCAGATCCCTCTCCACAGGGCTGCTCTCCAGCATTCACCTCCCAGCCTGTACTGGTGCAGTTTGTTCTTCCTCCCCAGGTGCAGGGCTCTGCACTTGTCCTTGTTGAACCTCAATTTGTTCCTCTGTGCCCAGCTTTCAGTCTGTCCAGGTCTGGCTGGCCTCACAGCCTTCAGCTGTCTCAGCCAGGCCTCCCAGTTTGGTGTCATCAGCAAACAAGCAGAGCAGACACTTTATCCCCAGTATAGAATCAGCCAGGCTGGAAGAGACCTCCAAGATCATCCGGTCCAACCTATCAGCCAGTCCTATCCAATCAACTAGACCATGGCACTAAGTGCCCCATCCAGGCTTTTCTTGAACACCTCTAGGGACAGTGACTCCACCACGTCCCAGGGACAGCCCATTGCAATGCCAATCACTCTCTCTGGCAAGAACTTCCTCCTAACATCCAGCCTATACCTCCCCCAGCACAACTTGAGGCTGTCTCCTCATTCTGTTGCTGGTTGCCTGGGAGAAGAGACCAACCCCACCTGGCGACAACCTCCCTTTAGGTAGTTGTAGACAGCAATGAGGTCTGCCCTGAGCCTCCTCTTCTCCAGGCTAAACAACCCCAGTTCCCTCATAGGGCTGTGCTCCATGCCCCTCACCAGCTTCGTCGCCCTTCTCTGGACACCTTCCAGTACCTCAACATCTCTCTTGAATTGAGTGGCCCAGAACTGGACCCAGTACTCGAGGTGTTGCCTGGCCAGTGCTGAATACAGGGGAAGAATAACCTCCCTTGTCCTGCTGGCAATTTGACTTCAGCAGTGCATTCATTTTTATTATAAGAAAGCCATGAAGAGGGCAAAATACCTTAAGCTGAGTGCAAATTGCTCTTGGTTTGGAAAGTAATCTTTTAAATGCTGCCTCTTTCCTGGATCTGGAACGTGGTGTAACATCCTCCAGCGTCTCTGCAGGGTTGTGTTTCTTTCCATTACACTTAGAAGCCAGATTGCTCGGTTTGACATCATCATTTGACCTCTCAGTATTTTCAGCTGTCACAGATGCTTGTCAGATGGCTGAGAAGAGGATGTAGTTGCTGGCTTGTCAGGTTTTTTAAGCTTCAGGTCTGACTTAATCCAACTGTTTTTATGCAGCTTGGAATTTCTCGGCCCGCCCTTGAAAATTTTGTCTCAGCAGACACCTTGCAATCTTGATGTCTGACTCTTGGCCCCATAATAATTCCTCAGATCTTCCAGATGTTCCATCTTTACTTGAACCAAGCCAAGCTGGGGAAGAAGCTGCTTTTTGTGGTGTTCCACTAGGGCATGTGAACTTCCCACTTGGAGATGGGCTCAGAGGATACAGCTAATGCTGAGCCAAAACTGTGTCCAGTTCTGGGCACCTCAGTTCAAGAGAGATGTTGAGGTACTGGAAGGTGTCCAGAGAAAGGCAACGAAGCTGGTGAGGGGCCTGGAGCACAGCCCTGTGAGGGGAGGCTGAGGGAGCTGGGGGTGTGTAGCCTGGAGAAGAGGAGGCTCAGGGCAGACTTCGTTGCTGTATACAACTACCTAAAGGGAGGTTGTAGCCAGGTGGGGTTGGTCTCTCCTCCTAGGACACAGTTTGAAGTTGTGCTGGGAAGGTATAGGCTTGATTCCAGTCCAAATCTCCATTAGATTGTCATAATAATTCTTCAGATCTTCCAGATGTTCCATCTTTACTCAAACTAAACTGCAAATGCTGTCTCTGTGAGTAAATATTCATGCTTACTCTGCACCTGGAGATGCTGATGATGTAGAAGCTGGAAGACAGAGAGAGAGAGAGAGAGGATTTGGGTAGTAAAAGAAAAAAATATACCATATATGCAGAAGTAACAATGATAAGATTTTCTCCTTTCATCACCACCATATGTGAGCTGGTGTGAAGCTTGCCTGGGGCAGTCCTGGATGGTTCTTCTGCAGTGCAGCACTTCGTATTGATCTGTAGAGCTTTTTCACTTATAGAATCATTGAATGGTTTAGGTTGGAAGGGACTGCTAAGGTCATCCAGTTCCACCCCCTGCCATAGGCAAGGACACCTCCCACTAGAACAGGAGGCTCAAAGTCTCATCTAAGCTAGCTTTGAACCATCTCCAGGGAGGGAGCAGCCACAACCTTACTGGGCAACCCATTCCAGTGTCTCACCACCCTCACTGTATGCCTGCCATAGGGACCTAAAAAAATCATATCTATTTGTGTGTCTTTATTTTGCTTAGTTCCTCAGCAGGTTTTTATATTCTTTCTCAATGCAGTAGCTATTCTTTGACTTCTGAACAGAATTTGGAGTAGGATGTTAGGAGGAATCACAGAATCATAGAATGGTTTAGGTTGGAAGAGACCTCAAAGATCATCCAGTTCCAACCCCTCTGTGCCATAAGCAGGGACACCTCCCACTAGATCAGGGCACTCAAGCCCTCATCCAGCCTGGCCTTGAACACCTCCAGGGAGGGAGCAGCCACAACCTCCCTGGGTAACCTGTTCCAGTGTCTCACCACCCTCACTGTGAAGAACTGGAAGGAGGAAGTTAGGATGTTAGGAGTAAGTTCTTTGCAGTGAGGATGGTGAGACACCAGAATGGGTTGCCCAGGGAGGTTGTGGCTGCTCCCTCCCTGGAGGTGTTCAAGGCCAGGCTGGATGAGGTCTTGAGTGCCCTGATCTAGTGGGAGGTGTCCCTGCTTATGGCACAGAGGGGTTGGAACTGGATGATCTTTGAGGTCCCAACCATTCTATGATTCTTTACTGCTGATGTTGTATTCCTCATAGTCTGGTAACAGTCCTGCTACTACTTCTGTTTTGGTCTGAAATATGGTGGTGAACCTACAATGGTAAAACATTTAGCAAACTTCTTACATTATGTTCACCTCCCTCCTTGGAGGTGTTCAAAGTTAGCATAGATGAGGCCTTGAGCCTCCTGTTCTAGTGGGAGGGGTCCCTGCCTATGATAGGGGGTTGGAGCTAGATGATCTTTTAGGTCACTTCTAACCTAAACCATTCTATAAATGTCCAGTTTAATTTCATTACATTCTTCACACCACCCAGAGCTGCACTTCATGCACTTGTTTCTATTTTGGTTACAAGCTTGACCATAATAATTTTCATGCTCAAATGGTATTGGAAGAAAATACGTTTTGCACATCTAAAAAATGAAATAATGAAAGGCTGGACACTGTACTGTAAAAAAAAAAAAAAAAAGGAATGCATTTTCCAGATGTACATCTGACCTGTTGAAGATACAGCAGGGATGTGGACATGCTGTGTCCAGAGAAGGGCCACGAGGATGCTCAGAGGGCTGCAGCACCTCTGCTATGAGGACAGACTGAAAGAGTTGGGGCTGTTGAGTCTGGAGAAGAGGAGGCTCCCAGGTGACCTTCTTGTGGCCTTCCAGTATCTGAAGGGGGCCTACAGAAAAGCTGGGGAGGGACTTCTTAGGCTTTCAGGTAGTGCCAGGACTAGGGGCAATGGAGTAAAGCTGGAGGTGGGGAGATTCAGATTGGACATGATGAGGAAGTTGTTGAGCATGAGAGTGGTGAGAGCCTGGAATGGGTTGTCCAGGGAGGTGTTTGGGGCCAGATCCCTGGAGGTGTTTGCAGCCAGGCTGGATGAGTCTGTGGGCAGCCTGATCTAGAGTAGGGTGTCCCTGCTCATGGCAGGGGGTTTGGAACTGGATGATCCTTGTGGTGCCTTCCAAACCTGACTGATTCTATGATTCTATAATTCTTGTACAAATGTAATGCCCTTACAGAACTCAATAATTTTAAAAATGCTGTTATCTGTTGTTACCTTCATTTCTGAAGGAAGCAGACAAGCAGGGAATTTAGATAGCCTTTTACTCATCCTTCTTTCTGGAAGATCATAAAAACTTGCTGAAGCTTTTGGCTTGGATCAAGAGTTGAGGTGACCACAGCCTCCATGCATTTCTGCTCTTTATTAGAGAACAAGCACTTCGTGTCTTGGAGTCCCTGTAGCTCTCAAGCTGGAAATCAGAACAGTTCCCAGTAATTATTTCCATACCCCCAGCAACTCTGAATCACTCTCTTCTACCTCACGTTTCCCTGCTGCCAGGAACAATCCAATTTACAGCTGGGAAAGGAAGAGAAATTCACTTTCTGTATGCATATTTTGATTGCTCAGTTAGTGATTGAATTTCTTTATTGATTTAATCCTATCTGGGGTGTTAAACTTTGATTCAGGTTGTCTTCCATACATCCTTTCATACTGATAACTATTCCTGGGCTGCATTAAAAGCAGTGTGGGCAGCAGGGCAAGGGAGGGGATTCTGCCCCTTTGCTCTGCTCTCCTCACACCCCACCTGGAGTACTGTGTGCAGTTCTGGAGCCCCCAGCACAAGAAGGACATGGAACTGCTGGAGAGAGTCCAGAGGAGGGCCACAAAAATGATCAGAGCTGCAGCAGCTCTGCTATGAGGACAGGCTGAGAGAGTTGGGGCTTTTCAGCCTGGAGAAGAGAAGGCTTCGAGGAGACCTTATAGTAACCTTCCAGTATCTGAAGGGGGCTACAGGAGGGACTATTAACAAGGTCTTGTAATGACAGGATGAGGAGGAATGGGTTTAAGCTGGCAGAGGGGAGATTTAAATGGGATGTTAGGAGGAAGTTCTTCACAGTGAGGGTGGTGAGACACTGGCACAGGTTGCCCAGGGAGGTTGTGGCTACTCCCTCCCTGGAGGTGTTCAAGGCCAGGTTGGATGAGGCCTTCAATGACCTGTTCTAGTGGGAGGTGTCCCTGCCTATGGCACAGGAGGGTTGGAACTGGATTAGCTTCGAGACCCCTTCCAACCTAAACCCTTCTATGATTTACAAGCTTTGAATGGGTAGGATATAGATACCTCCTTTAGCATGGAGTTGTTTTTGGGCTGTTGTGACAGTGTCAGCTTTTATCTGCATCTCTGCAACAGAATACAATACTTCCCTGTGTGTGCCACTGGAATTATTACTCAAACAAAAATTGAAGTGTGGCAGCAGTTAAAATTTGCCCTTTTGTCTTTCTGACACTTGTGATTGAATTCCAGACACCAGTGTGAAGGTCTCTCTGCCTTGTAAATGGTGTAGTTTTGCTGTCTTGTGACATGTTTCTTCAAGTTGGCAGCCTGCTGCACGGTGAAATCTAATTAGGGCTCATTTTCCTTGTGGCTTTTATGGTGTGGCTCTTGGAGAAAATTGTTTTATTCCTGCTCCCAGGTACCTCTTGTCCTTTTTTTTTCTTTTATAGCTGCTGTTAGTACAAGACAGCTAAATAGCTACTGTGCTGATGTTGTAGAGGGACAGTAAGTACTCCTGGAAAATTACCCCAAAGTGTATTTAGGTGGCCAGAAAATGCAACCAGTGAACAGCTGTGGGAAGGCTTTAATGAATTGTCTGATACCAGTGGAAAACCTGTTACTGAAAAGCAGGACAGAAAAGCCACAGAGGGTTTCTGAGGATGGCCTAAAAATAAGCAAAGATGACTTGGGTTTGTCAGTTGGAGTCACCCAAGTCTTGTCCAGGCACAGTACCTAAATCACTTGCTTCTGAGGGCAGGTTTCTGCTCACAGTAATCAAATGGAGCCTCTATTACAAGAGGGATGTGGACATGCTGGGGTGTGTCCAGAGAAGGGCCATGAGGATGCTCAGAGGGCTGCAGCACCTCTGCTGTGAGCACAGAATGAAAGAGTTGAGACTGTTCAGTTTGGAGAAGAGGAGGCTCCCAGGTGACCTTCTTGTGGCCTTCTAGTATCTGAAGGGGCCTCCAGGAAAGCTGGGGAGGGACTTTTGAGGTTATCAGGTAGTGCCAGGACTAGGGGCAATGGAGCAAAGCTGGAGGTGGGGAGATTCAGAGTGGATGTGAGGAGAAAGTTCTTGAGCATGAGAGTGGTGAGAGCCTGGAATGGATTGCCCAGGGAGGTGTTTGGGGCCAGATCCCTGGAGGTGTTTGCAGCCAGGCTGGATGAGTCTGTGGGAAGCCTAATCTAGGGTAAAGTGTCCCTGGGCATTGAAGGGGATTTGGAGCTACACGATCCTTGTGGTGCCTTCCAACCCTGACTGATTCTATGAGTAAATCAAGTGAGTGCTGAAAGCCAAGCTGGAGATGAGGCTGCTTTTTGTGGTGTTCCACTAGGGCATGTGAACTTCCCACTTGGAGATGGGCTCAGAGAATACAGCTAATGCTGAGCCTAAATTGTGTCCAGATCTGGGCCCCTCAATTCAAGAGAGATGTTGAGGTACTGGAAGGTGTCCAGAGAAGAGCTATGGGGATGATCAGAGGGCTGGAGCACCTCTCCTATGAGGAGAGACTGAGGGAGTTTGGGCTGTTGAGTCTGGAGAGGAGAAGGCTCCAAGGTGACCTTATTGTGACCTTTCAGTGTCTTAAGGGGGGGGCTACAAAAAGGCTGGGGAGGGACTTTTTAGGCTATCAGGTAGTCAAAGGACTAGGAGGATTGGAACAAAGCTGGAAATGGATAGATTCAGACTGGATGTTAGGAAGAAGTTCTTCAGCATGAGGGTGGTGAGACACTGGAACGGGTTGCCCAGGGAGTTGGTGGAAGCCACATCCCTGGAGGTGTTTGCAGCCAGGCTGGCAGAGGCTGTGGGCAGCCTGATCTAGGGTAGGGTGTCCCTGGGCATGGCAGGGGGGTTGGAACTAGATGATCCTTGTGGTCCATTCCAACCCTGACTGACTCTGATTCATTTTACAAATTATAATTGTTGGTGGAAGTTGTTTGCAGTACCTTTAATTTGCAACCTATTTTGGTTTGGTATCTTCACATTGGGAGATTGGACCAAGTGTTGAACCTGGAAACATTAACAATGTCAAGATAAGCAGAACAAATGAATGTGTTTTTTTCAGACATCTTTTGTCTGTGTCCTCTGAAGAGCTGTGCAACACATCACAGCTACAGGTGCTTTGTATGAAAGCTTAAAAAACATATTGGTCAAACGTATGTAGAAAGCTGGGAAGGGAGATAAACTCATTATTTTGAAGGAGTGACATTTATCTGCTTCCACCTACTGTGAGATAAGCTGTGCACAGCTTTATTGCTGCTCTATAGAGTCATAGAATGGTCTAGGTTGGAAGAGACCTCAAAGATCATCCAGTTCCAACCTCCCTGTGCCATAGGCAGGGACACCTCCCACTAGATCAGGTCACTCAAGGCCTCATCCAAAATGGCCTTGAACGCATCCAGGGAGGGATCAGACACAACCTCCCTGGGCAACCTCTTCCAGTTATCTCACCACCCTCACTGCGAAGACGTCTTCCTAACATCCAACTTAAATCTCCCTTCTGCCAGTTTAAAGCCATTCCTGCTCATCCAGGTATTACAAGACCTTGTCAGTAGTCCCTCCCCAGCCCTCCTGTAGGCCCCCTTCAGATACTGGAGGGCTACTATAAGGTCTCCTCAACGCCTTCTCTTCTCCAGGCTGCAGAGCCCCAACTCTCTCAGCCTGTCCTCATAGCAGAGCTGCTGTAGCCTTCTGAGCATCTTCATGGCCTCCTCTGAACTGGCTCCGACATTTCCATGTCCTTCTTGTGCTGGGGGCTCCAGAACTGCACACAGTACTCCAGGTGGGGTCTGAGGAGAGCAGAGCAAAGGGGCAGAATCCCCTCCCTTGCCCTGCTGCCCACAGCTGCTCTTGCTGCAGCCCAGCACACAGTTGCTGTCTGGGCTGCACTCACACTGCAGCCTCATCTTGAGCTTTGCATCACCCCAGACCCCCAGGTCCTGTTCCTCAGGGCTGCTCTCAGCCATTCCCCACCCAGCCTGGATTTGTGCTTGGGATTGCACCCACCCAGTTACAGGACCTTACACTTGGCCTTGTTGAATTTCATGAGGTTGTCCTGGGCACAGCTCTGCAGCCTGTCCAGCTCCCTCTGGATGGATCCCTGCCCTCTAAGAAGTCAACTGTGCCACACAGCTTGATGCTGGCTGCACTGATTCCTCTGTCCATGTCACTGACAAAGATGTTAAATGTTCTTTTGAACCAAGGTGGCCTGCAGCACATTGTGAAGTTTAGGATTGGAATTGAAGGCTATTGTGACTCTTGTTGCTTTTTAAAGAACCAAAAAGCTATTCCTATATGAAGAAAAAGCATTAATTTTTCCAGCAAACAGTAGTTTAAAATAGAAAAGGGAAACACAATAGCAAAAAAGGAAAGCCAAATAACTCCAAAGGAGAAAAAAGAAACAACCCAAGCTAAAAATAGTTCTATTTGGTATTTATGGAGTTCTTCCACTAGATGGTGGCAACGTCTTAACTCTGGTGAAAGGCTGTGCCTGTGGAATCCTTTCTGTGTGGACTTCCCTGTATGTCCACATTGCTAATAATAGCTTGTCAGTGAAGGGTGGTGAATTTGCTGTCAAGTCTGGGGTCTGTGTAATGGTCTTAGAGTTTCTTACCGTGGGCTTTTCTGTTTCAGGTTGCTCATATTTGGATCCTACGAAAGAGAAACAAACGTTCATTGCACGATGGAGCTGAGCAGTAGTGTTTGGGAAGAGAAATCAAGAAGTTCTATTAAAACGGTAATAAAAAGATGCTTCATCTTTTCCATGTTGCAGTGTCTGATGCTCTAGAAAGTGGCCAAGCAAAAATGCGATGGAACAAACCAGCCAGGAAACAGAGCAGGGCAGTTGCTTAGGTTTTAAAGCGAAGTATTTTGCCGTCAGGTTGATGGACGTGGAGAAAAATTGTTCCCTTGTCACAGCTGTGCTTGAAAATACAGTGCCTTGGCAACTGGCCCTCTGGATTAGACCAAATTTGCTTTTTTATAGCCTTGTTACATTTGGGTAGGGCAATGTTTAGAGAAGAGTAAGATTCACCTCAGCCAGTAGTGTGTGGGATCAAAGGTAGCTCTCAGGACTGGCTTCCTCCTTTACCCCAGCGTTTTGTGCCAGTGGCCCCAGACTTGATTTTAGAGCATATGGGCCCGACCATCTGCTCAGAAAAATAATTTTACAACTGTCTGCAAACACAGAAAGTGGTGCTGGTGGTAGTATGAGTTAATCTTTTACTGATTTATTACACTTGATGAGGGTAGCAGCATATGGCGTGCAAACTGTGTGTCTTTTGGTATGCGTGTGAGGATGAGAGTTAGCTTTCTTCTTCCCCCTTTCAAATGAAAGGTGCAATGTGTGGAGCAGCCTTGCAGTTTCAGGTGAGAGTGATATTGTTGAATTGGGCTTATGCTTGCTGGAAAGAAAAAAAAAAACCAACAATGCTTCCCCAGAAGCTTTAAAAGGCTTCATGTTAACAATTGGTTTCATACAAAGAAATCACTAAAACAAAATTTTGTGGTCTGCGCTCTACCCTCTGCTGTCTGAGTTGCAACTAGTTCAAGCCTTGTGCCTTTTGTGTCTGCCTGGAGGTGTGTTTGGAGACCAGCCTCATTTTTCCACAGAAGCAGGAAGAATTCAGAATTTCAGCATCTCATTCGGTTCCTGCAATTGAATTGCACTTTGTGTGGCTTTTGAAACTCCTGACCAAAAGCTACCGTGCTTATTTTCAGCTTGCCACGTGGTAGAAAAACCCAACCAACAGTAAAAATAACCCAGCAGAGTCCAGAGGAGAGCCACAAAAATGGTCAGAGGGCTGGATCACCTCTGCTATGAGGACAGGCTGAAGGAGTTGGGACTTTCCAGCCTGGAGAAGAGAAGGCTTCGAGGAGACCTTATAGCAACCTTCCAGTATCTGAAGGGAGCCTACAGGAAGGCTGTGGAGGGACTGATCACAAGGTCTTGTAATGACAGGATGAGGAGGAATGGGTTCAAACTGGCAGAGGGGTTCAAACAATCAGAGTTTAAATCCCTGATTGAAACAGGATGTTAGGAGAAAGTTCTTCACAGTGAAGGTGACGAGACACTGGCAGAGGTTGCCCAGGGAGGTTGTGGCTGCTCCCTCCCTGGAGGTGTGCAAGGCCAGGCTGGATGAGGTCTTGAGCGACCTGATCTAGTGGGAAGTGTCTCTGCCTGTGGGACAGGGGTTTTGGAACTGGCTGATCTTTGAGGTCTCTTCCAACCTAAACCATTCTATGATTCCTCCTTACATCCTACTCCAAATCCTGTTCAGAAGTCAAAGAATAGCTACTGCATTGAGAAAGAATATAAAAAGCCAAACAACTTTGGCATGTGGACCCTAATCCTGGGAATACTTACTCATGTGAGTGAGCCTTTTGTTGGGATAATCTCTGTATGAAACCATTCGTGGAGCTGCTGTTTTGATGCTCTAACAATGAAAGTGGCTGAACTAAACTGATCTACAGTTACACTTATTTTTCAGACTATTCACAAGGTCATGTAATGACAGGATGAGGAGGAATGGGTTTAAATTGGCAGAGGGGAGATGTAAACGGGATGGTAGGAGGAGGTTCTTCACAGTGAGGGTGGTGAGACACTGGCACAGGTTGCCCAGGGAGGTTGTGGCTGCTCCCTTCCTGGAGGTGTTCAAGGCCAGGTTGGATGAGGCCTTGAGTGACCTGATCTAGTGGGATGTGTCCCTGCCTGTGGCACAGGGGGGTTGGAACTGGATGATCTTTGAGGTCTCTTCCAACCTAAACCATTCTATGATAATTCTGAGTGGCAGTGTTGAAATGTATAATATATTCTACATTAACAAAAGAAGAAAGGGAGGTTCTTCTCCCCCCATACTCTGCCCTAGTGAGATCACACCTGGAATACTGTGTTCAATTTTGGGCTCTACCAGCTCGGGAGAGACAGGAACCTGCTGGAAAAAGTCCAATGGAGAGCCATGAAGATCGTTGGGGAACTTGGGCATCCTCCCCTACGAAGAGAACTGAGAGCCCTGTGATTGTTTAGTCTGGAGAAGAGAAAGCTGAGATGAGATCTCAGATATCTATAAATAATCTGAGGGCTGGGTGTCAAGGGGCTAAGGCCAACCTCTTTTTGGTGATCAGCAGCAGTAAGACAAGGAGCAACAGCTACAGACTGGAACAGAGAAGGTTTCAGCTCAACATTAGCCCCCCTTCCACTATCTGAAGGGGGCCTACAGAAAAAGCTGGGGAGGGACTTTGAGGCTATCAGGGAGTGACAGGACAAGGGGGAATGGAGCAAAGCTTGAGGTGGGGAGATTCAGATTGGATGTGAGGAGGAAGTTCTTCACCATGAGAGTGGTGAGGCCCAGGAATGGGCTGCCCAGGGAGGTGGTTGGGGCCACATCCCTGGAGGTGTTTAAGGCCAGGCTGGATGAGGCTGTGTGCAGCCTGATCTAGGGCAGGGTGTCTCTGTGTATGGCAGAAGGGTTGTAACTAGATGATCCTTGTGGTCCCTTCCAACCCTGAGTGATTCTATGATTCTATGAGAAGAAATTTCTTTAGAGTGAGGGTGCCAGGGCCCTGGAACAGGCTGCCCAGAGAGGTTGTGGAGTCTCCTTCTCTGGAGACTTTCCAAACCCACCTGTATGCATTCCTTTGTGAACTACCCTAGGGAATCCTGCTTTGGCAGGGGAATTAGACTGGATGATGTCTGGAGGTTCCTTCCAACGTCTAAGGTTCTGTGATTCTGTGAAAGCAAACCCACTGCATGGTACTGGTGTGTTTGTGACAGCAGAGGGCAGTAGGACTAAAGTGATGCAGAGTGCAACGCCTGGATCCTTTCTGAAAAAGTAATGCGGGTAAGACTCTCAGGAACTCCTCTTCTGTTTCAGCATCTAAAATGAAATGGCAGGTTTCTAAGATTCCTTAAGCTTTTGGAATTCTGCCCAGCAATCTAGAGAAAGGCTTTCTATGCATCTGTGGTGTAGCTGTGAGGAGAGACTGAAAAAGTTGGGGCCATTCAGTTTGGAGAAGTGCAATAACTGTTTGAGATGAAGTTGCTTGAGTAACAACTTGAGAAACTATGGAGGAGAAATGGAATCATAGAATGGTTTAGGTTGGAAGGGACCTCAAGCATTATCTGGTTCCATCCCCCCGCCATAGGCAGGGACACCTCCCACTAGAACAGGTTGCTTAAGACCTCATCCAACATGGCCTTGAACACCTGCAGGGAGGGAGCAGCCACAACCTCCCTGGGCAACCACCAGTGTCTCACCACCCTCACTGGAAAGAACTTCTTAGAATCATAGAATAGAATCATTGGAAGGGACCACAAGGATCATCCAGTTCCAAACCCCCTGCCATGAGCAGGGACACCCTACCCTAGATCAGGCTGCCCACAGCCTCTGCCAGCCTGGCTGCAAACACCTCCAGGGATGTGGCCCCAAACACCTCCCTGGACAACCCATTCCAGGCTCTCACCACTCTCATGCTGAACAACTTCCTCCTCACATCCAATCTGAATCTCCCCACCTCCAACTTTGCTCCGTTCCCCCTAGTCCTCTCATTACCTGATAGCCTAAAAAGTCCCTTCCCAGCTTTCCTGGAAGCCTCTTTCAGATACTGGAAGGCCACAAGAAGGTCACCTGGGAGCCTCCTCTTCTCCAGACTGAACAGCCCCAACTCTTGCAGTCTGTCCTCACAGCAGAGGTGCTGCAGCCCTCTGAGCATCTTCGTGGCCCTTCTCTGGACACACTCCAGCATGTCCACATCCCTCTTGTAATAGGGGCTCCAGAACTGGATGCAGTACTCCAGGTGGGGTCTCACCAGGGCAGAGTAGAGGGGGAGAATCACCTCCCTCAACCTGCTGGCCACACTTCTCCTGATGCAGCCCAGGCTCTGCTTGGCTTTCTGGGCTGCAAGTGCACACTGCTGCCTCATTTTCTTCCTAACATCTATTTTACATCTCCCCTCTGCCATTTTAAGCCCATTCCTCCTCCTATAAGCCCTTGTAAATAGTGCTTCCCCAGCTCTCCTTTAGGCCCCCTTCAGTGAAAAGCAGGGAAGTCTCTTCTGGTTTAGAAGGATCTAATTCATAGGAGTCTCCCATAGGCCTGACAAGACATCCTCTGATTCAGCCTCTTCTACGATGGTCTTGAGGAAAATTCTCATAACTTTCTCCACTTCCTGGCATTTTCATTCATTTTATTACGTTAGTAGCAGTGATCAAAGTCTAGACAGGTTTAATACTTCTTCATAATGAATTTTGGTGTGAAATGTAATCTGATCCCATTATTCCTGGAATATTAGTAGGTGTCAGAATGGGGTTTGAAAAAGTTGCTGTGTTATTGAACATATCTGGAGTATCTGATTCAAAGCTGTCTGAGGCTTCTCTTTGTCACCTCTGTCTGAAACACCACTGAGACTGCAGGAAGGTGATTTGGCACATTCCTCTGTGACACCTGGAAGTGTTCTTTAAATACCATAATTAGTAGTACACGCTGCTGGAATGCACATTAATCACTGCCTTGCTATGTAAAGCTTTGTTGCTCCATCCTATCCATATATAATTCCCTTTGGCAGCTTTGGCTTGGTAGACAGGTGTTCTGTGGACCTTCTGTAGCTGCTAACTTTAGCAATACTTGAACAAAACTGCAGCTGAGCAGGGAAGTGAATTCTCTCCTTGGATTTGGATTTGGTGCTGTGTTCAGTTTTGGGCACTGCAATACAAGAGAGATGTGGAGGTGCTGGAGAAGCTCCAGAGGAGGGCAATGAAGCTGGGGAAGGGCCTGGAAATAAATCTTATGAGGAGTGACTGAGGGAGTTGGGAATGGTTAGTGCGAAAAAGAGGAGGCTGAGGGGAGACCTCATAGCTGTCTGCAACTACCTGAAGGGACATTGTGGAGAGGCTGCTGCTGGGCTCTTCTCAGAGGTAGTTGGAGGCAGAACAAGGGGGGAATGGCCTCAAGCTGAGACTAGGGAGATTTAGATTGAACATTAGGAAGATGTTTTTCATGGAGAGAGCAGTCAGGGACTGGAATGAGCTGCCCAGGAGGTGGTCGAGTCACCAACCCTGGATATGTTTAAGGGTGGTTTGGATGTGGTGCTTAGGGATATGGTTTAAGGTGAATCATGTTGAGTGGGGGTCTAGGTTGGATTTGGGATCTTGAGGGGCTTTTCCAACCAGGATGTTTCTGTGATTGTGTGAAAAGGGCTGGGTGCCTGCACTCATTTCCTTGCCACACAACCCTGGGTGCTGCAGACCCTGCTGTAGTTACAGAAGGATAAATGCAGCACAAATGGATATGTATTTTCCAGAGGGAAAAGGTTCTGAGGATTTCTTTCTCTGAAACAGAGTTTTGATGGTCTTTGGATACAAACAATGGTGCTTTTTTTTTGCATCCAGGTGGAATGAAAATGGAAACATGGTGCTTAGGGATATGGTTTAAGGTGAATCTTGTAGAGTAGAGTTATAGGTGGGACTTGGTGATCCTGAGGGGCTTTTCCAACCTGGATGTTTCTGTGGTTGTGTGAAAAGGGCTGGATGCCTGCACTCATTTCCTTGCCACACAACATTGGGTGCTGCAGATTCTGCTGTAATTACAGAAAGATAAATGCAGCAAAATGGATATGTATTGATATGTATTTACTAGAGGGAAAAGGTTCTGAGGGTTTCTTTACTCTGAAACAGAGTTTTGATGGTCTTTGGATACAAACAATGATGCTTTATTTTGTCACCAAGTAGAATGGAAATTGAAATGTGGTGCTTAGCGGTATGGTTTAAGATGAATCTTGTTCAGTGAGGTTCTAGGTTGGACTTGGTGATCCTGAGGGGCTTTTCCAACCTGGATGTTTCTGTGATTGTGTGAAAAGGGCTGGATGCCTGCACTCATTTCCTTGCCACACAACACTGGGTGCTGCAGACCCTGCTGTAATTACAGAAAGATAAATGCAGCACAAATGGATATGTATTGATATGTATTTACTAGAGGGAAAAAGTTCTGAGGATTTCTTACTCTGAAACAGAGTTTTGATGGTCTTTGGATACAAACAATGATGCTTTTGTTTTGCATCCAGGTGCAATGAAAATGGAAACATTGTGCTTAGGGATATGGTTTAAGGTGAATCTTGTAGAGTAGAGTTATAGGTGGGACTTGGTGATCCTGAGGGGCTTTTCCAACCTGGATGTTTCTGTGATTGTGTGAAAAGGGCTGGATGCCTGCACTCATTCCCTTGCCACACAACCCTGCATGCTGCTAATCCTACTGTAATTACAGAAAGACTTCATCTAGCCTGGCCTTGAATACATCCAGGGAGGGAGCCTCCCTGGGCAACCTGTGCCAGTGCCTCACCACCCTCACTGT
>VWZI01022747.1:0-15868 GCA_013396835.1 Psilopogon haemacephalus
CTGGATGAGCTCTTTGGGTCCCTTCCAACCCCTGACACCCTGTGATTGTTTTGGGTCCCTTCCAACCCCTAATGTCCTGTGATTGTTCTGGGTCTCTTCCAACCCCTAATGTCCTGTGATCTCGTTGGGTCCCTTCCAACCCCTGACATCTTATGATATATATATATGTGTGTGTAAGTATATAATAGTCATAGGATCACTTAGGCTGGAAGTGATCTTGAAGTTTGAGTTCAATCACATTTGCAGACCTATGCAACATTTCATAGCACTGTAACGCACTTCAAAGAAATTCAAACACTCCTGAGATGTTAATTGTGGATCCTGTAGAGATGTGCCCTTGAAAGAGGCCAGCTGGCTATGGTGATAAGGAATGGCCTCACCACCCCCATCTACTAATATACCCAAGGCTTTGTTTTTCACACAGACAGATAGTGGGAGAAGAAATCTCTGTCCTCTGACTCCTCTCCACAGCTCCCAGTACAGGGATGCTCCCTCAACAAGCCCCTCCCTATCTCACTTAGCTACTTCCCAAAAATTCTTCCCAGAGCCAGTTTTAGCAATTTTTCAAATCCTTTTCACCAGCAATAGTCCCTCAGAGATCAGTCCTGGGCCCAGTCTTGTTCAGCATCTCTGTGGGTGCCATGGGCAGAGGCATTGAGTGCAGCCTCAGCAAGTTTGCTGAGCACCCCAAGCTGTGTGGTGCAGCAGCCAGGCTGGAGGGCAGGGATGGCATCCAGAGGGACCTGCACAGGCTGCAGAGGTGGGCACAAGACAACCTCAGTAGCTTCAACAAGGCCAAGGGCAAGGTCCTGCAGCTGGGTGGAGGCAATGGCAAGCAGCAATGCAGGCTGGGCAGGGAGTGGCTGGAGAGCAGCCCTGAGGAGAGGGACTTGGGGGTGCTGGTGGAGGAGAAGCTGAAGATAGGCAGCAGTGTGCACTTGCAGGGCAGAAAGGCAAGCAGAGGCTGGGCTGCAGCAGGAGCAGTGTGGGCAGCAGGGCCAGGGAGGTGATTGTGCCCCTCTGCTGTGCTCTGCTGAGAGCCCACCTGGAGTAGTGCATCCAGTGCTGGAGCCCCTGGGACAAGAGGGATGTGGAGATGCTGGAGGTGTGCAGAGAAGGGCCCCGAGGATGCTCAGAGGGCTGCAGCAGCTCTGCTGTGAGCACAGCCTGAAAGAGTTGGGGCTGTGCAGGCTGCAGAAGAGGAGGCTCCCAGGGGACCTTCTTGTGGCCTTCCAGGATCTGAAGAGGGCTACAGAAAAGCTGGGGAGGGACTTTTGAGGCTGTGAGGGAGTGACAGGACTGGGGGGAATGGAGCAAAACTGGAAGTGGGGAGATTGAGGCTGGAGGTGAGGAGGAAGTTTTTGAGCATGAGAGTGGTGAGAGGCTGGAATGGGTTGCCCCTGCAGGGAGGTGTTTGGGGCCAGCTCCCTGGAGGTGTTTTTGGCCAGGCTGGCAGAGGCTGTGGGCAGCCTGCTCTAGGGTAGGGTGTCCCTGGGCATGGCAGGGGGGTTGGGACTGGCTGCTCCTTGTGGTCCCTTCCAACCCTGACTGATTCTGTGATTCTATGGTTTGCACAAAGTAAAAGCTGAGTATTGCACTGCAAGCAGCCAGAGGAAATCTTTCAGCTCTGCTAATTTAGCTTTTGACACCTGAAGTGTTAACCTTTCAGGAAATGTCTTTGATACTTTTTTTAAACAGAGTGGAGATTATTTTTTTTCCTCTCTGTATGTCTGCTTTAGATCAAAGACAACTCCAAGATTCTATTATTAGCAGTGTTTGACCCTTGTGGCTTTTCAACTGCAAGCCTGCTTCCCGGGTCCAGTTCATCTTTAAACAGTGCTCCAAAATATTAACCAGGATTAGGAGATTACAAATTAACTGGGAAAGGATTAGGAGTATAAACTCCAACTCCTTTCTCTGGTAGGAAGCAAAATGCTACTTAGGCAAAACAGAATTCAGCCTAATTAAGTTTCCCTTTCAGCACAGACTTCTGCATTTACAGTTAAGCTCCTGTAATTGCAAAAAGATGGAGGGGGTGAGGAGTTTGGTATTACAAGTGCCAGCTCTTGATTGCCATGAAGTGTTTTAATTGGAATATTTTCCCCTCCCAAAACTTTGAAGGAGTTGTCCCTTCAGCTATTCACCTGGTTTAATTATCTATGTCATTTATATGGCTTTCACCAGCCCTATAAATGCTCTTGTGAGCCTTCAATCCCTTTAAATTGAAAGGTTTTGCATTACAAAAGAGTAATTAAATCATCACTACTCCCCAGCCTGACCACACACGCCTGAAGCCTACACCTAGGGTACATTAGGAGGATGTAAAAGCCTCCTGAGGTCTCGTTGCTACTACACCTGGCAACAAGAATTAGTAGTCCAAGCTAATTCAAAGCAAGTTTCTTGCTGAGTGCCTCTATCACAGGCTCACAGGATGTCAGGGGTTGGAAGGGACACAAGGAGATCATCGAGTCCAACCCCCCTGCCCCAGCAGGACCATCGAAGCTAGCTCAGGGCACACAGCAACACATCCAGACAGAGTCTGCAAAGGCTCCACACAAGGAGACTCCACAACCTCTCTGGGCAGCCTGTGCCACTGCTCTGGGACCCACACAGGCAAGAAGTTGCCTCTTGTCTTGAGCTGCAACCTCCTGTGCTGCAGCTTCCATCCATTGCTCCTTGGCCTATGGCAGGGAGCAGTGAGCAGAGCCTGTCCCCCCCCTCCTCACCCCCAGCCCTCAGAGATTTAGAAACATTGATTCAATCCCCTTTCAGCCTTCTCTTCTGCAGACTAAGCAGCCCCAGGTCCCTCAGCCTGTCCTCCCCAGGCAATGCTGCAGTCCCCTCAGCATCCTCACAGCCCTCCCCTGGACCCTCTCCAGCAGCTCCCTGTCCCTCTGAAACTGGGAAGCCCCAAACTGAAGGAAGTACTTAAGATGAGGTCTCACCAGGGCAGAGTAGAGGGGCAGGAGAACCTCCCTTGATCTGCTGGTTCTTAATACACCCCAGGGTCCCATTGGCCTTCTTGGCCACAAGGCCACATTGCTGTCCCATGGTTAACTTGTTATCCTCCAGGACTCTCTTGATCTGCAGGTTCTTAATACACCCCAGGATCCCCTTGGACCTCTTGGCATATTTCTGTGCCATGGATGTTCTCCCCCAGCACTCTCAGCTCCCTCTCCTTGGGGCTGCTCTCCAGCAGTCCCCTCCCAGCCTGTCCTGCTGCAGTTTATTCTTCCTCCCCAGGTGCAGGACTCTGCACTTGTCCTTGTTGAGCCTCATTTGGCTCCTCTGTGCCCAGCTCTGTCTGTGCAGGTCTCCCTGGATGGCCTCACAGCCTGCAGCTGGCTCAGCCAAGCCTCCCAGTTTTGTGCCATCAGCAAACTTACTGAGCTTGAAGCTCAGTGAGGTTTTGTTTGGTTTTGATAGGGAGTACACTGCTGGTGAACACTTGCCAGCTAAGGTCTGTTCCTGAAGGCAGACAGTTTGAGGAGGATGAGTTTACTTCCTCAGGGTTGGAAGATAAACAGTTACAGACAGTAGTAAGTGTTTGAAGTTAGTGTAGTAACTGAAGTGTTGAAGGGACAGGGTGGTAAAGGCTTAGTGATGACTAAAATCCTTAAGAAGCATCCATCAGTTTATTGAACAGGTAGTGAGTTGGCAGGGCTGAAAAGAGCTCACCCCTCCTCTTACACAGAACTTAACAATATATCTGCAGTAGGATTAAAAAAAACCCAAACTTATTTTGCATAGATAGAGTCTCTCACTGCTGCTTCTTCATTGTCCCCTTCTGGCCTCCTGACAACGCTGCTGCTAATTCTTCTTCTTCCAGTTAGTCCTTCGAGTTTGTTTCCAGCCATCCTCCAGGCAGGTGAGAATTCTTATCTTGCCCCTTTCATGTTTGGCAGCTGCAATTTTGTCTGAGCTCAAGGCTGTAGTGGTCTGATGTTTAATTAAAACACTCATGTCTAAAAAGCTGCCTCTTATGCTGACACTTTTATGCTACAGAGAACTTTCGAGCAGGCAGAAAGTCTAACAGAAAGAAAAACAGTTAACCAAAAAACATGCCCACAGAAAGAGAAAACTTCATGGAAAAACAACCACTGACATTCCCCTCTTCATTTTCCCCTTCTTTTCTCCACTGCAAGTTCTTTTGCAGCCTTCTTTTTCAGAGTTTTAGTAAAATACTTTGCTTTTTCAAGGTGATGCTTGAGCTTCTTCCTTCTTCCATTGGCTACCGTCCTCCAGAGTGTTCTGACAACATCACATACAGCATTTTGAATGCCACACATACCATTGCAATTAATAGTAATAACATAATCATAGAATGGTTTAGGTTGGAAGAGACCTCAAAGCTCAGCCAGTTCCAACCCCCCTGTGCCATAGGCAGGGAAAGGAACGCAAAGAGATCACAGGACATAAGGGGTTGGAAGGGACCCAAAGAGCTCATCCAGT
This sequence comes from Psilopogon haemacephalus, assembly GCA_013396835.1. Taxonomy (NCBI): domain Eukaryota; kingdom Metazoa; phylum Chordata; class Aves; order Piciformes; family Megalaimidae; genus Psilopogon; species Psilopogon haemacephalus. The sequence continues at coordinate 4,453 of VWZI01022747.1, forward strand.
CCAACCCCCCTACCAGAGCAGGACCAGACAATCTGGCTCAGGTCACAGAAGAACACATCCAGACAGGCCTTGAAAGCAAACCTGCTGAACAGACACTCGGCCCTCTCTGTCTCAACTGCAGAAGGACACTACATTACTAAGTGCATATCCACCCCCTGATGTCATAGAATGGTTTAGGTTGGAAGAGACCTCAAAGCTCATCCAGTTCCAACCCCCCTGTGCCATAGGCAGGGGCACCTCCCACTAGAACAGGGCACTCAAGACCTCATTCAGCCTGGCCTTGAACACAACCATGGAGGGAGCAGCCACAACCTCCCTGGGCAACCTGTGCCAGTGTCTCACCACCCTCACTGTGAAGAACTTTCTCCTAACATCCTGTTTAAACGTCCCCTCTGCCAGTTTGAACCCTTGCCCTGTCATTACAAGCCCTTGTGAACAGTCCCTCCCCAGCCCTCCTGTAGGCCCCTTCAGATACTGGAAGGTTGCTATAAGGTCTCCTGGCAACCTTCTCTTCTGCAGGCTGAAAAGCCCCAACTCCCTCAGCCTGTCTTCATAGCAGAGGTGCCTACAAAGAGTTGCTTGAGCCAGTTGAGGTTGGGTAGCCACTCTGTTAGTTTCTGCAGCACTTCCCCAAAGCCACAGCTGGTGGTCATCATTAGTCACTTTGCGGAGTGTTTTAACTCGATTTCCTGTTTGATTGAAATCTTTGGTTGTGTGATCTTGGTTAATGTAGACACAGCAACTTCAATTAATTGCAGCACATCCCCCCTACCACCACCCTCCTTAAGGGTTATGAGATCCAAGGCCATTCTGTTCTGTACGGCTGTGTGGCTCAGGGATGCCACTGTAATCACAGGATGGTAGGGGTTGGAAGGGACCCAAAGAAATCATCCAGTCCAACCCCCCCTAATGTTGTTTAATTTGGCCCATCCTTAAAGGAATGGATTAGTCTATTTTTAAATACTCCATCTCCTGGTTGCTTAAAATGCTTTTCCTATTACCTAAGATTGAGGCTTATCCCTCTTAATGTGTTTTCTGTTGTCTTTGGCCCCATCACCAGCCAATTTATGACCTTTCTCTGGATCAGTGTTACCTTTCATGGAACAGCAATCTCAGTTAGCAGTTGGGCCAATTCTGATAGGTGTAGTATCTCTTCTGCAGGTTTTTTTCCCTGTTTTTTAACAGTCTTTTAAAATTCCCCTGTGATGGTCACTGCTTTCCTACTTCACCTTGCTAGATGAAACTACTCCAGCCATCCTCTTGCTTTCTTCACAGGCTCTTCCTTCAGGTCTGGTTTGCTAGAGTAGAAAGCTTCCATTGTTTCCAGGCAATCATGGCTCTGTGGTGACCCCACTGAGAAAAGAAAATGGAATTGTAATGTTCATGGAATCATAGAATGAGCTCAAAAGCTCATCCAGTTCAACCCCCCTGCCAGAGAAGGATCACCCAGAGCAAATCAAGCAAATGGATTTGTAATGTTGATGGAATCATAGAATGAGCTCAAAAGCTCATCCAGTCCAACCCCCCTGCCAGAGAAGGATCACCTAGAGCAGATCACACAGAACACATCCAGGCATGTTTGTGAATATCTCCAGAGAGGGAGACTCCACAAACCCTCTGGGCAGCCTGTTCCAGTGTTTTGTCACCCTCACAGGGAAAAAAAAATCCTCCTCACGTTTAAATGAAACTTCTATGCCTCAGTCATGATGTCATTACATCAGGCCTAGTGCCAGTGCCCTCATCAGCTTTTTCTTTGTGAGGTCTCCAATCCCAACTGAGTGCTCCCTCCCTGGAGGTGTTCAAGGCCAGGCTGGATGAGGTCTCGAGTGACCTGATCTAGTGGGAGGTGTCCCTGACTATGGCACAGGGGGGTTGGAACTGGATGATCTTTAAGGTCTCTTCCAACCTAAACCATTCTATGATTCTGTGATCTCTCTCTCTCTCTCTCTCTCTCTCTCAGTTCATACGAAGGTTTTACTATTAGTCCCTAATTACAGATCCATAATTGGCACTAACCTGTCGTTTCCAGAAAGGCTCTCAAGTTCTGTCACCATCTGGAGAGAAGTGTGCTGCAGAGAGAAGTTTTCTTCTGCTTCCAGGTGGATTGCTTGCTGCAGGAGACCGACTTGAAAATCCACTTAGTCTCAGACCAAAAGTTTGCTTGCATCTCAGTTTCTAAGTTTTAGTCTTAAGTCTCAGAGCTGTTCTTAAAGCCTTATGGTAGCACTGTCCAGTTACACTGATTTTTTTTAAATTTTTTCCTACTTGTGGTAGGGCTTTCCATGCAAATGTAATTTTTATCTTGGCTGTCTGGAGGCCAAGGCAAACAGAAAACATGTCCCTTAGATCTGTCCCTGTATATTCAGCTGATACATCCTGTCTATTTCCCCTTTCCCTGATAGCTCTAAATTCCCTAAAATTCACCTTAAAGCATCCAGTAGCTGCTCCTCCTGCACCTTCACATTGTACTTTGTTACTTGATTGACTGCAGTAGTAGCACTTGTATTAAATCCTCACCCAGTAAATACAAAACTGATACATTCCAAATTTACCTCCCTTCACGTTTTTGAAGATTTTAAAGACGATTCCTTTTTTCCTCTTGGCCAGTGGCTTTTTGCCCTCGCAAAATCACTACTAACAGGCGTTGATCCTCGATCTGAAACAGAAGAGAAGCCTCTGGCAGCTACCAAAAATTCTACTTCTTTTTCTTTGCCTTAGTTGGGGCATCCCCTCCCGATGCCGTATCAGCCTGCCATTTCGGACAATCTTTTTTCCAGTGTTCCTTTTCGTAGCAGTAAGAGCACTGATTTCTGCCCAATTCCTTCTTCGCCCTTTTTTTGGTCCCCAGCATCTCTCGGACGACAAAAACCCTCCAAGCCTCTTCTAGCAGCCTCTTCAGGTCTCTGGCATCAGGCTCCCGAAGCTTTCGGAGCTTTTTGCGTATGTCTGGGGACGACTGTTCGCGAAAGAGGGCGATCAGCTCTTGCTTCCCCGCCTCGGAAGCAGGGTCGAGGTCTGTGTATTGCCTCAGGGCGCTTTGCAAGTTCTCTAAAAATTCCGTGGGAGACTCCTGTGGCCCCTGCCTGACTGCGGACAAAGCTGATTGATTTGCTGCTGCTTCTGCTGCTGCCTTTTCCCCTCCCGTCTTATCCCCGTCTTGCCCGAGAAGTGCTCTGGTACTACTTTGGCCCTGCATCTGCTCTTGTAGGTATTTTAGTATCAGCTGTTTCTCGGTTTCAGACCACCTCCAGCTTCTGTCGGCTTCAGACCACCTCCAGCTTCTGTAATACCACCACAGCCAACTAACAAGAATCAATCCTCCGATGAAAGACAGCACGAACATGTTCCCGTCGATGTTCGAAAGCTTCTCTTCGTTTCCTAGGAGTTTGCCCTGGGGAAAAAGGAAGTCTAATCACACCACCGGTTTAATACTCTCGCTTTCAGGGTGAAACGTAAGTCATGGACTATATAGCACAACGGGAAGACCTCTCTCTGCAATTAAATCCACTTAAAATTGTGATCCCGGCTAGCCCACGAAAGCAAAGCAGACCCTGGACCTGCCGGAGGGTATTCTCGGAAAGCACGGAGGGAAAGGCGAGCAAAAGAAACGCAACACCTCGGTGCTGACAGCACAGTCACAACAGCTCAATTAGCATTCGAAAGCCTTCATCACTCAGGCACCCCCTCACACCTCCTTTCGGCGGCTGCCGAAGCGCTCCGGGAGCTGAGGCTGCGCCGCCGCCGCCGCCCGCTCCCCGCAGCCTTCTCCGCTCAGCGCACACAGAGCTGCAAACCTCGCCGAGAAAACGCTTCCGACAGACAAGTCCTTAGGCCGTTCCGATGCTCTGGTACCTCCTGACTGTTCTACACGGAGAGAGATACCCAAAAGCCCCCCTCAATTTGTAGGGGAGAGAAAGGCTCACCTTGATTCTTCCCCAGTCGGGTAGAGGCTGAATTCGGAGAGACCGAACCTTGCCTATCGCTTCAGCCGCGCCTGGCGTCGCCAAGCGACTTAGGGTTTTAACTGTCCCGAAAGACTCGGTCTTTCCAAAACCGGTTTTAAAAGGATGCTGAAGCGCTTTTAAAAGGATGCTGCTTTGTAGCGCGGGTGAGCCTTGTCCAGGAGAGCCGAGCTCCGGCGAGAAGAGGGAGTCACAGAATCACAGAGTTTCTTGGACTGGAAAAAAAAAGAGACCTTTGAGAGCATCGAGTCCAATCGTTAGTTTCACGCAGACAAGTCCTTGACTAAACCAAATCCCTCTGGGAAAAAATTCTGGTGGCGCCAGGGAAAGATCCTGACAACTGAACTAGAGAAATAAATCAGCCTCCAGCGGAGTCCTCGTTTCGGGGCAATTTAGTCCTCGTTTGGGGGCTCTTTCGGGCTAAAGGGGTTTGTCTCAGTGCCTGTCGATCTGTCCAAGCCCAGAAGCAGATCTCCTGCCTGGGTCCCCAGGTGATGCGGTGATAGGGATGGTTAAAATCACAAAGAAGCATCCATCAGTTTGTTGACCACGCAGAGGGTCCTCAGAGGGTGGTCCCCGAAAGGCTTCGAACCCTGAAAAGAGCTGATCCCACCTCTTATATAGAGCTTAGCAGTACATATGCGTCAGAGCTCCAAAAAAAACCCCCAACTTCTTTTGCATAGATAAGGTCCTTTCACTCCTTCTTCTTCATTCCGACCTGGCCTCCCGGCAGCATTGCTGCTAATTCTTCTTCTCCTTAACTCCTCAAGCTGGTTTCCAGCCAATCTTCAAGTGGGTGAGAATTCTTATCTTGGCCCCTTTCTGTGGCTGGCAGCTGCGATGTTGTCTGAGCTCAAGGTTGTCTTGGGTTTAATTAAAACACTCTTTATTTATGTCTAAAAAGCTATCTCTTGTGCTAGCACTTTATCTTTGGTGCTACTGAGAACTTCCTAACAGGCAGAAAGTCTAACAGAAAGAAAAAAAGAAACCAGTTAACAAAACCTGTTCCAATAGAAATAAAACACTTCAGGAAAAACAACCAGTGAGGTTCCCCACTTCAGAAGTGGTTTCAAGTCCTTTTTCCTCCTTTTCTTCTCCCTATAGGAAGCTGATGACCTTCTTCTTTAAACTCTTCAGCCTTGCCTGGAGTCATTCAGTGCTGAGCAAGTGGTTTATCCCCAAGAGCAGTGTGTGTTCTTCCCAGTTTGTGCCTGACTGGCAAGTGGTTTATCCCAAAGCAGCAGTTTGTGTTCTTCCCAGTTTGTGCCTGACTGAGGATCCAGCTCTGCTGGTGGTAGACTGGAAAAAGAGCTAGAAAGCTTCTGATGCTCTTCCCACCTCTGCAGCCTGTGCAGGTCCCTCTGGATGCCATCCCTGCCCTCCAGCCTGGCTGCTGTACCACACAGCTTGGGGTGCTCAGCAAACTTGCTGAGGCTGCACTCAATGCCTCTGCCCATGGCACCCACAGAGATGTTGAACAAAACTGGGCCCAGGACTGATCCCTGAGGGACTCCACTTGGACATGGAGCCATTGACAGCCACTCTTTGGGTGGGGCCATCAAGCCAGTTCTGTATCCAGCTGGTGGTGATGGTTTGACTTGACAGCCTTAGAGGTGTTTTCCAGCTGAAACAAATCTGTGATTCTAACCCACAAAGATAACAGAACAGCTTTGTGAGATCCACTTGCTCTGCACTCCCTGATTTATACAGTTTCCTTATGGCCTTCTGCAGGGAAATCTGAGCTATTGTTTCCCTGTATGCTGTCTTAAATTACTGGAAGAATACTTCACTTACCATCTAGAGATTTCCTACTAATACAGGCCACATCCCTGGCAGAGGCTGTGGGCAGCCTGCTCTAGGGTAGGGTGTCCCTGCCTATGGCAGGGGGATTGGAGCTGGCTGATCCTTGTGGTTCCTTCCAACCCTGACTGCTTCTATGCTTCTATGATTTTTTGGGTCACAGCAGGAAATCAGTAGTTTAAAAAGGCTTGGATTGTCTTCTGTATTACTGTGGCTGTGGTAAACCTTCAGTGGTTTGGTTCTTTAAACTCTTCCTGTACCTAGCTTGGCTTTGGTTGGGTTTTAGTTCTCCCAGCAGAGCATGAATCACAGAATGGTTTAGGTTGGAAGAGACCTCAAAGCTCATCCAGTTTCCACCCCCCTGTGCCATAGGCAGGGACACCTCCCACTAGATCAGGTTGCTCAAGACCTCATCCAGCCTGGCCTTGAACACCTCCAGGGAGGGAGCAGCCACAACCTCCCTGGGCAACCTGTTCCAGTGTCTCACCACCCTCACTGTGAATGTGGAAATCAATTGCAAAGATGCCAAAAAGCAGATAAAGTCTGAGACACTTTTGTCTCTCATAATTGTCTTTTGTATTACTGTGGTTATGGTAGACCCTCAGTGGTTTGTTTTTTTAAACTCCTCCTGTACCTAGCTTGGTTTTGGTTGGTTTTTAGTTCTCCCAGTGAAGGATGAACATGAAATCAGTTGCAAAGATGCCAAAAAGCAGATGAAGTCTGAGACAGTTTTGTCTCTCAGAATTGTCTTCTGTATTACTGTGGTTATGGTAAACCTTCAGTGGTTTGGTTCTTTAAACTCCTCCTATATGTAGCTTGGTTTTGGTTGGGTTTTAGTTCTCCCAGCAGAGCATGAATGTGGAAATCAATTGCAAAGATGCCAAAAAGCAGATGAGGTCTGATAGTACAGCCCTAGAAAAGAGAAGGCAGGACTGGGACTGTTGATGAGCTGGGAATGAAGATGAAGGATTTAGGAGAGAGGAAAGCTGCTGTGTTCCTCTTGCCTCTAAGTTTGACAGTGCAGGGTTTTTTTAATCAATATACAGATGCTCTTGCAAGTTTTTTTTAGAAATTAGAGCAAATGACCATCTCTGAGTTGATTGTCCTGTCGAATTTCCTCTGATAAATCAGGAGCTTTGTTCTTCCTTGCAGCCACTGATCTTCTTTTGGCTTGGAATCCCATTTGCCTGGGCCTGGTAGAAGGAGTTATTGGCAAAGTTCAGCTTCATACAGGTATGTGTTGGCTTTTGGTGGGATTTCTTGTGTTTGTTTTTTGTTGTTCTCTCTATCTCTCTCTTTCTCTCTATCTCTTTCTATCTCTCTATTTCTCTCTTCCTCCCTCTCTCTCTTCCTCTCTCTCTTCCTCCCTCTCTCTCTTCCTCCCTCTCCCTCTCCCTTCCTCCCTCTCCCTTCCTCCCTCTCCCTTCCTCCCTCTCTCTCTCTCTTAGAGGGGATTTAAGAAATGTTTCTAAATCTCTGAGGGCTGGGGGTGAGGATGAGGGGGGACAGGCTCTGCTCACTGCTCCCTGCCATAGGCCAAGGAGCAATGGATGGAAGCTGCAGCACAGGAGGTTGCAGCTCAAGACAAGAGGCAACTTCTTGCCTGTGTGGGTCCCAGAGCAGTGGCACAGGCTGCCCAGAGAGGTTGTGGAGTCTCCTTGTGTGGAGCCTCTGCAGACTCTGTCTGGATGTGTTGCTGTGTGCCCTGATCTAGATTGGATGGTCCTGCTCTGGCAGTGGGGGGTTGGACTTGACGATCTCTTTGTGTCCCTTCCAACCCCTGACATCCTGTGAGCCTGTAGTTAAATGTGAGGTATAAAATAGAAGCAGATGTAGAATGCATTGTGATTTAATGTTAATGAGCTATCTCCAAGTAATGCTGGTAACTTTTTCCTTTAAAATAAGCTGCAAATTCCTTTAGCCAAAATGAATACTTACTTTGTTCCATACTATCTTGGTTTAGAAAGACTCTTCTGCAAATAGAGTTCTGATACCTATTTACTTAAAGTTTGGAAAGGTAGCCAAAAATTCTGCTTCACTTTCTGAGGAGAAGGACTTGGGGGTGCTGGTGGAGAAGAAGCTGAAGCTGAGGCAGCAGTGTGCACTTGCAGGGCAGAAAGGCAAGCAGAGGCTGGGCTGCAGCAGGAGCAGTGTGGGCAGCAGGGCCAGGGAGGTGATTGTGCCCCTCTGCTGTGCTCTGCTGAGAGCCCACCTGGAGTAGTGCATCCAGTGCTGGAGCCCCTGGGACAAGAGGGATGTGGAGATGCTGGAGGTGTGCAGAGAAGGGCCACAAGGATGCTCAGAGGGCTGCAGCACCTCTGCTGTGAGCATAGCCTGAAAGAGTTGGGGCTGTGCAGGCTGCAGAAGAGGAGGCTCCCAGGGGACCTTCTGGAGGCCTTCCAGGATCTGAAGAGGGCTACAAGAAAGCTGAGGAGGGACTTTTGAGGCTGTCAGGGAGTGCCAGGACTGGGGGGGAATGGAGCAAAGCTGGAGGTGGGGAGATTGAGGCTGGATGTGAGGAGGAAGTTGTTGAGCATAAGAGTGGTGAGAGGCTGGAATGGGTTGCCCCTGCAGGGAGGTGTTTGGGGCCAGATCCCTGGAGGTGTTTTTGGCCAGGCTGGCAGAGGCTGTGGGCAGCCTGCTCTAGGGTAGGGTGTCCCTGGGCATGGCAGGGGAGTTGGGACTGGCTGCTCCTTGTGGTCCCTTCCAACCCTGACTGATTCTATGATTCTATGGTTTGCTGGAGCTTTTTCTTGTGAGTCCTTATCCCCTGCATTTAAAGTAGCACCTGCTGATGTGATCAATACAGGTAAAGTTTCAAGTGTGTTCCAGGCTGGCAGAATAGATAAAGTGTTGGAATGGATCAGGTGTTTGTCCTCATATTAGTCAGGAAGGCAGTGGCTTACTAGGAATAGGGAAGGAAGGGAGAGAGGAACTGTGCAGCACTGCATGAGAGTGTGACAGATGTAGTTGTAGGAGCTGCTTGGCTCCATCCTTACTGTCACCCCCAGGTCCTGTTCCTGAGAGTGACATTTGAGCCCATGTCTCCACGAGGGTCGTCATGTCTTCTTTCTAGCTGCATTGCTCCATCTTCTTTGAACTTCACCTGATGTTTTCCTTTTCTGTGCTCATTCTGCAGCCATCCTTTTTCAGCCGTGATGGAGTGGAGTGGTTCAGACTCTGCCACCTCACTTTCTCATCCAGGTTGTCAGTGCTGGTCAGTAGGAGGGAAGGCTGAACTCTACCTAATGACCTTTTTCTGCTGTGGGAAAGTGCTCAGTGATTGTTTTTATAGCTTTTTTTCTTTTAGTATTTTTCTTTTTTAAACCAAGCACTTAGGTACACAAAGACCTTTTGCCCTCTCTCTAGGGAATTCAGTTACAAAAGCCTTTGAAGGGAGAGACCTAGTGAAATGCTTTCTGGAAGCCTTAGTGTTTTATAGCAACTGAAGAGCCTTGCAGGTGTGCTTATTGTGAGGCACTTCCTGGCCTGGAGCAGGAATGGTGTGGCCAGCAGGAGCAGGGAGGTTCTCCTTCCCCTGTACTTGGCACTGCTCAGGCCACATCTTCAGTACTGTGTCCAGTTCTGTTTGCCTCCATTCAAGAGAGATGTTGAGGTGCTGGAAGGTGCCAGAGAATGGCAGCAAGGCTGGGGAGGGGCCTGGAGCACAGCCCCAAGAGGAGAGGCTGAGGGAGCTGGGGGGGGGCAGCCTGCAGAAGAGGAGGGTGGGGGCAGAGCTCATTGCTCTCTGCAGCTCCCTGANATTCTATTCCTATCCTATTCTATTCCTATCCTATTCTATTCCTATCCTATTCTATTCCTATCCTATTCTATTCCTATCCTATTCTATTCCTATCCTATTCTATTCCTATCCTATTCTATTCCTATCCTATTCTATTCCTATCCTATTCTATTCCTATCCTATTCTATTCCTATCCTATTCTATTCCTATCCTATTCTATTCCTATCCTATTCTATTCCTATCCTATTCTATTCCTATCCTATTCTATTCCTATCCTATTCTATTCCTATCCTATTCTATTCCTATCCTATTCTATTCCTATCCTATTCTATTCCTATCCTATTCTATTCCTATCCTATTCTATTCCTATCCTATTCTATTCCTATCCTATTCTATTCCTATCCTATTCTATTCCTTTCTTATTCTTTTCCTATCCTATTCTATTCCTATCCTATTCCCATTCCCATTCCATTCCATTCCATTCCATTCCATTCCATTCCTCTGCTTATGGAAGCTGAGTTGAGACTTTCCTTCTCACGTGACACTTCCAGAGGTGCCAGGTTGCTATTGTCAAGTAACTCAAGATTATCAGATATATAAGGCTGATATTTGGGCATCTTTCCACATCTTCTATAGAGCTACTGCATCAGTTATATTCATCTGTTGAGCTGCTGCCTAGGCCAGTGGAAGCATTTTGCTTCCTCTCTGCTTTGTCTGGATGAACACCATCACAAACTGCCCACAGACTGACCTCCTGTTTTGTGTTCTGGTGCTTGGTGATGCAGCTGTGCTGTCAACAGCTCTTTATTTTCTACCTTTAAATGTCTGGAGGAAGATGCAACCTTCAGGTATTTATTCCTATGTGTGCTGCTTTGAGGCTAATTGGGATATTTCTAAAGAGAACTGCTGAGAACTGCTGCTCCTGGGAACTCACTGACAGTTGATGAATGTTCTCCATCAGACTGTGGTCAAAATGAGGAGACTGAGGATGTCTTTGGGTCTCTTGGAACCTTCTGCTGTCAGTCAGCCCTCACTTGATCACATCCAAATTTAGTTTTCTGCAGCCCTCTAGCTGAATCATCTGGCACTCTGTAACAGTAACCTGCCTTCATTGCTTATTCCTGTATCAATCTTTGTCACCTGGAAACTTTAGCAGCAGAAGGATGAATATTTAACACTGCTGGACCATTATCCCCAGTTACTGAGGGCACTGTGCTGTGGAAGGTGGGTGAAGTGCTTGTCTCCCAGACCTGAGCTGGAAGAGGAGGATTTCTTCCTCTGGTTTCTTCTCCCTTGCCTACAGACTCTTAAGAATCAGAAAAAAAAAAAAACCAAAAAACAAAAAACTTTAATTTGAAGCTTTTTTTGGCTTACTGTAGTCCTGTATGGTCTTGTCCTGCTTGGAACTTGGCTATTAGCTCTTGTTGGAAAGCAATATTGGTGTGCATAAAGAATACTTAGCATGTGCTGACTAAGAGTGGAAAGTTGAAATATAGAATGGAATGGTATGGAATGGAATGGAATGGAATAGAATAAGCCAAGTTGGAAGAGACCTCCAAGCTCATCCAGTCCAACCTAGCACCCAGCCCTAGCCAATGGCATTAAGTGCCCCATCCAGTTCTTCCCAGCAAGAGTGATTGGCATTGGAATGGGCTGCCCAGGGAGGTGGTGGAGTCCCCATCCCTGGAGGTGCTTAAAAGGAGGCTGCATCAGGCACTTAGTGCCATGGGTTAGTTAATTAGAGTAGAGTAGAGTAGAGTAGAGTAGAGTAGAGTAGAGTAGAGTAGAGTAGAGTAGAGTAGAGTAGAGTAGAGTAGAGTAGAGTAGAGTAGAGTAGAATAGAATAGAATAGAATAGAATAGAATAGAATAGAATAGAATAGAATAGAATAGAATAGAATAGAATAGAATAG
>VWZI01022747.1:28719-52213 GCA_013396835.1 Psilopogon haemacephalus
GAGGCTGTGGGCAGCCTGCTCTAGGGTAGGATGTCCCTGCCTATGGCGGGGGGGTTGGAACTGGCTGCTCCTTGTGGTCCCTTCCAACCCTGACTGATTCTATGATTCTTAGTGTTTGAGCCAGTGAAGAGGAGGCCACCAAGATGCTCAGAGGGCTGCAGTAGCTCTGATATGAGGTCACGCTGAGAGAGTTGGGGCTTTTCAGCCTGGAGAAGAGAAGGCTTCCAGGACACCGTATATAGTAGCCCTCCAATATTTGAGGCCTACAGGAGTGCTGGGGAGGGACTATTGCCAAGGTCTTGTAAGGACAGGATGAGGAGGAATGGGTTTAAAGTGGCAGAGGGGAGATGGAAAGTGGATGTTAGGAGGAAGTTGTTTGCAGTGAGGGTGGTGAGACACTGGCACAGGTTGCCTAGGGAGGTTGTGGAGCACAGAAGCACTCAATGTGATCAAAGCTTCTGTGCTCCACAACTTCCCTGGAGGTCTTGACCAGGCTGGATGAGGCCTTGGGTGACCTGTTCTAGTGGGAAGTGTCCCTGCCTATGGTAGAGGAGGGTTGGAACTTGATGATCTTTGAGCTCCCTTCCAACCTAAACCATTCTATGATCTTTCCCTTGCAACGAGCTTCAGTGCAGTGAGGTGACACAAAAGCCTCCAGCAGCTGTTCTTGGGCTGAGCTGTTGCATTCAGAAGCAGTGAACCCTGGACTTGCATGTGGAGTGGTAGTGCCTAACACCTGGTGCCTTTGCCCCCCTGCCTTAGTTAAAGCCTTGCAAAACCTCCCCTTTTTGTTCTCCCCAGGTCGATGACAGGTTCTTTTGGAACAAGCACATGATTGAAGATCTCATCAGCCTTGATGTGAGTCTCATTCCCAGCAGTTAGGATGTGTTGTGAGAGCCTTTCTTCAGCTGTTGGTTCAACACCTCCTAAGAGTTTACTTAAAAACCTGCTTGGCAGTCAGGTGGGGGTCAGGGCTGTGCCTTCTGAAGCCAAGCAGCTGCTGTTATCTTCTTCCCCCAGCCTTCTAGCTAGGATGTGATCACTCCTAACGAATGAGCATCACCAATTAAAAATAGCCCTACCATAAAAACAATGCAGAGAAACTGGGGGTGTAATAGATTTGTGCTGGTGTCTGAAGGCAAATTCAATGAGCGTTTTGGCTTATCTCTGGGCAGAGCTGAGCTTGCTAAGGAGCTGGAGCAGAACAGAAACAAATTCCCAGGTTTGGAGGCACACTTAGTGGGGAATATTGTTTATCTCTTTGAACAGAGTAAACTGTTGTAACAGCAGTGCAGAACAAGTCCTTCTGAAGGGCTCTTCAGAGTCGATAAAAGCACTTTGCCTGGCTGATAATGAGTGCCTAAAGAAACACAAACCAATCATCCTTGAATGTAGCAGCTCAGTTTTAAATCTGCCTTGCAGAAAGAGGACTGAGTCACTAACTGCTAGTCAGTTTGTCAGTTTAGGTCAAGTCTTGGGTCCTTCAAAGATGCCTGCAGACATCTTAATGTTGTGCTCTGCCTCTCTCTCTCTCTCTCTCTCCTTAAAACTTTTACAAGGGTAAACGTGAGTGCTCTGTGAAAAGTTGTGCTTAATGCAGGAGCTACAACATGAAAAATGCAAACAAATTGCAGAATCACAGAATTTCTTAGATTGGAAAAGGCTTTCGAGGTCATAAAGTCCAATCCTTAGTTTCACACTGACAAGTCCTTGGCTAAACCAAATTCCTCAGCACCACATCTAAGCACTGTGAATCACTATGGTTGGACAAGCTCAAGATATTAATGGATAACCTTGAATTAGGGAATATGAATCTCACCTCTGGTTGCCAAGTTGAGGTTTTAAGATCAGCAAGCACTACTGTGCAGAGCCCTGAACCAGTTGGTTTGGGCACTGAGTCCATATAAAGTTTACCAAAACAGGCTAAGAACATTACACTTTAAGTTTTATCTGTCTTGTGTTATGCATCTAATCTACTCTGCCCACACAGATAGTGTAAAACTGCCCTGAAGCAGAAACTAGGTTATAAATTGCCTGCATTTCCTTGTGGTTATTTAGGTACCTGCTCTATCTGACTTGACTCTGCCTGTCTTGGACACGGGAGGTTACTTCTGGAAGCCTTCAGCGTGCTTAAACATCATACTCAGTGTTGCACTGAAAACTCCTTTTAGGGAAACTGGGAAAGAAACTTGTAAATATTCTGGGTTTGAATTCTGTACCTAGAGAGCTGGGAGCAGATGAGGACTTTTTGCCTTGCCTTGGTTCTGTTTGTCTCTTCTCCAAAGAAAAATCTGAAGTTGCTCTCTCCCTTCTGATTTAAAAGCTCTTTCTTTCTCTCCCTCTTCATTTTAAAGGTCCTTCTTTTTCCCCTCTTAATTTTAAAGATCCTTCTTTCTCCCTCCTGATTTAAAAACTTTCTCCCTCCTCATTTTAAAGCTTTCTTTCTTTCTCCCTCCTCCTTTGAAAGTTCTCTCTTTCTCCCTCCTCATTTTAAACCTTTCTTTCTTTCTCCCTCCTCCTTTGAAAGTTCTTTCTTTCTCCCTCCTCTTTTGAAAGCTCTTTCTTTCTCCCTCCTGATTTTAAAATCCCCGACTAAGGGAGGGAAAATGCAGAAATAAGGCAAAGATATGACAAAAATTTCTTGAAGCATGCACAGGAGCTGAGGATAAATATGTGAGAAATGGCAGAGATAATTGCAGGACAAAAATTTCTTAAAGCATGCAAAGTTGCTGGGGATAAATATGTGAGAAATGGCAGAGATAATTGCAGGACAAAAATTTCTTAAAGCATGCAAAGGAGCAGGGGATAAATAGATGGGAAATGGCAGAAATAATTGCAGGACAAAAATTTCTTAAAGCATGCAAAGTTGCTGGGGATAAATATGTGAGAAATGGCAGAGATAATTGCAGGACAAAAATTTCTTAAAGCATGCAAAGGAGCAGGGGATAAATATGTGAGAAATGGCAGAAATAATTGCAGGTGATGCAGCCCAACCAGGAATGTAAATGTCTTTTGTAACCTTCAGAATGCTGAAGTGGACTTCTGGATTATGCCCATCATACAAGGATTTGTGCAGATTGAAGAACTTGTAGTAAACTACAGTGAATCTTCTGATGATGATAAGAGCAGTCCTGAAACCCCTCCTCAGGAATCGACCTGTATAGATGATCTTCATCCAGCATTTTTGGTGGCGCTTATTTCACGTCGGAGTCGGCACAGAGCGGGTAGGCAAACCTAGCTCAAGGTACTAGGATTGCTCCTGAGGGATGGAGGAGATGGAAACTTGTACTATGCATGCTCTGGGCTAGCAATCAGATGAGAACTGAAGGACTTTCTCCCTTGATACTGACAGATTATTTCAATTAACTGATGCAGTATGTGGCAGAATTGAAGTAAACACCATCCTCTAATTCTGTAATAACCTAATTTTGCCCAAGAGTTCTGTTTAATGATCAGAGCAGAGATGGCTAGGCAAAAAAAAACCCAAAAACCTGTCATGCTCAAAAGTGCAGTCTCTGTTCTACCTGTGCAGAATTAAACAGGGGAGGGCAGGGAGAGTTGAACTTTGTGGAACGTGCAGGTCATCTGGGGCCGCTCGGGAGATCTTTGTTGTGAGAGGTAGAGCTCCTGTCAGTAAAAGTGCCCTTTAGGTTCATGGAAAATGCTGAACTGACAGACCTGAGAGCTTGACAGAAGAGGAAGTGATGTGTCCTTTAGGGTGAGCTACCTACATATGGGACTTGTGGTGCCTTGCCCTGTCAACCTGCTTGTCCCTGCTCAGTGAGTGAACTTTATCTGAGCAGTCAACTTCCAGGGATTAGACTAGGCTAGGGGTGACTTTTACATCTGATTGTGGGGTTTGGTTGGCACTCTCTTGTCAGCACTGCCAAGAAATGGTAACAAGAAGTTCTTTGACATTGAATGCTGAAGCCTGACTTGCTCCTTCTCGTCCCTCCCAGGGATGCGGTATAAGCGGAGAGGCGTCGACAAAAACGGCAACGTGGCAAATTATGTGGAGACAGAGCAGCTGATTCATGTCCATAATCATACCCTCTCATTTATACAAACCAGGGGCTCTGTGCCTGTCTTCTGGAGCCAAGTTGGGTACAGATACAACCCACGGCCCCGACTGGACAAGAGTAAGTATTGGGGTGGGATAGCTGAAGATCAGAGTTCACCTCACCACCAGTCCTCTGCTGGCACTTTCTGGAAGGCAGGAACAGCAGTAATGATTTGACCCTTGGTAGCTGCTGCTCCAGCTGCAGCTGTGCAGAGCTCTGGCTCATGCCCACTGTAAATTCCTCTAAATACCCATGCCCACTTCTTGTAAATACCCATACCCACTCATGCCCACTGTAAATACCCTGCCCTGCTGAGGCCACATCTGCAGTACTGTGTCCAGTTCTGGGGCCCCCAGTTCCAGAGGGACATAGAAGTGCTGGAGAGAGTCCAGCACAGAGGCACAAAGATGATGAAGGGGATGGAAGAGCTCTGTTAGGAGGAGAGCCTGAGGGAGCTGGGGCTGAGCTGCTGGGAGAAGAGGAGCTGAGAGGTGACCTCAGCAATGGTTCTCAAGATGTGCAGAGTGAGTGGCAGGAGGCTGGAGCCAGCTCTGCTGGGTGATGCCCAGGGACAGCACAAGGGGCACTGGGTGGAAGCTGAGGCAGAGGAGGTTCCATGTGAACATGAGGAGGAATTTTTTTCCTTGTGAGGGTGACAAAACATTGGACCAGGCTGCCCAGAGGGCTTGTGGAGTCTCCCTCTCTGGACATATTCAAGAACCACCTGGATGTGTTCCTGTGAGCCTGAGAGGTGACCTCAGCAATGGTTCTCAAGATGTGCAGAGTGAGTGGCAGGAGGCTGGAGCCAGCTCTGCTGGGTGATGCCCAGGGACAGCACAAGGGGCACTGGGTGGAAGCTGAGGCAGAAGAAGTTTGATTTAAACATGAAGAGGAATTTTTTTGCCTGTGAGGGTGCCAGAACCCTGGAAGAGGCTGCCCAGGGGGGTTGTGGAGTCTCCCTCTCTGGAGATATTCGATACCTGCCTGGATGTGTTCCTGTATGATCTGCTCTGGGTGCTCCTGATCTGGCAGGGGGGTTGGAACTGGATGAGCTTCGAGGTTTGTTGCTGATTTTGTGCCTTGACACCGCTCTGCCTTGTAGGTGAAAATGAAACAGTCTCCTGTTTTCGTGCCCACTTCGAAGAGCAGCTGAAAAACTACAAGAAGCAGGTGAGTGCTACCTGATAAAGCAGTCACCTCCTGAACGTGCAGCTCAGGCTTTCACTTGGTTTGTCTTTTTAGGGGTTATGGGTTGGGGTTTTCTAGGAGCATATCAACAACTGGAAGGGTGATGCATACAGAGAACTTTGTTTGCAAGGACCTTGGAAAAACTTAGTAGCCTCTAAAAAGCAGCAGTGACTTTTTTTTTCCTACCTGCCCTGCGAATTCCTACCTTCTCTCTCTTAAAATTCATCTAGGCAGGTGGTGGTTGGGGCTAACAAGAACTGAGGCCTCAGCAAAATTCCCTGCGAAGCTTTTTCAGCTCTTGAACTAGTTCTTGTTCTGTGCTCTGCATCTCAGGTGACAAAGGTTAATTAGTGACACTTTTGAACAGGTCATTATTAATTTGGTGGATCAGACAGGCAGAGAGAAGATCATTGGAGATGCTTACCTCAAACAAGTCCTCCTGTACAACAATGCAAACCTGACCTACGTTTCCTTTGACTTCCATGAGCACTGGTAAGGAACCATTGAAAAATGTTGCTTCACTTTGTTGTTTTTTTTAATTAACATGAAAGGAGTGTAAAAGGGAGGAAAAAAACCCATTATTATATTTACTTCTGCACGAAACACTGGACTGGATTGTTGGACCAGTCCAGAGGAGAGCCACAAAGATGCTGAGAGGACTGCACCAGCTCTGCTATGAGGACAGGCTGAGAGAGTTGGGGCTCTGCAGTGTGCAGAAGAGAAGGCTGCCAGGAGACCTTGGAGTGGCCTTGCAGGATCTGCAGGGGGCTGCAGGAGGGCTGGGGAGGGACTATTGACAAGGGCTGGTGATGGCAGGAGGAGGAGGAATGGGTTTAAAGTGTCAGAGGGGAGATTGAAAGGGGATGTTGGGAGGAAGTTGTTTGCAGTGAGGGTGGTGAGACACTGGCACAGGTTGCTCAGGGAGGTTGTGGAGCACAGAAGCACAGAATGGGATCTTTGAGCTTTGAGTTTTGAGGTCCCTTCCAACCTAAACCATTCTATGATTCTATGAAAGTGGATGTTAGGAAGAAGTTGTTTGCAGTGAGGGTGGTGAGATACTGACACAGGTTGCCCAGGGAGGTTGTGAAGCACAGAAGCACCCAATGTGATCAAAGATCACGTTGGGTGCTTCTGTGCTTCACAACCTCCTTGGAGGTGTTCAGGACCAGACTGGATGAGTCCTTGAGTGACCTGTTCTAGCAGGAGGTGTCCCTGCCTATGGGAAAAGGGAGGCTGAAACTGGCTGAGCTTTGAGCTCCCTTCCAATCTAACCCATCCTATGATTCTATGAAACAAGGAAAATGCATTTTGTGAACTAAAGCACTTTAAAAAGTTCAAGTTCATGGGATCCTAGAATAGCTTGGGTTGGAAGGGACCTTGAAGATCATCTAGTTCCAAGCCTGCTGCCATGGGCAGGGACACCTCTTAGGCCAGGTTGCTCAAGGCCTCATCCAACCCAGCCTTGAACGCTTCCAGGGCTGGCTCTGAATTTGGATAACCAAAGCAGTGCTGGTTGATCTCGGGCCCCTGACTTGTTCAATATGCATTTATTAAGCAAAGCTTAGAAGCTGTTGTGCATTTATGAGCAGGAGAGCTTCCTGAAATATGCTCTGAATGCAAATATCCTTAAGCATGCAGTGAATGTGAAGCTGTGGCTGACCTGCTTTCCAACCCCTGGAGCAATTCTGCTCTTCATTCTTCACTAGAAGCCATTCTTTTGTTTCTCTTGCTTCTTCTACGTACCAGTATGAATATTTGCTGCTTTTAGGACTCCACTCTGATGTTGGCATTGCCTAGTGCAGCGTTCACATGCCCAAGCATGTGCCCTGCCACCTGGGCAGCTATTGCTCATCTGTCCCTCAAGCAGACTGCGTTTGTGTACAAATGTGGGGTCTAAAATCTGCTTTGATCTTCATTTGCATGGAAGCTGCAGCACAGGAGGTTGCAGCTCAACACAAGGGGCAAGTTCTTGCCTGTGTGGGTCCCAGAGCAGTGGCACAGGCTGCCCAGAGAGGTTGTGGAGTCTCCTTGTCTGGAGCCTTTCAAAGCTTGTCTGGATGTGTTGCTGTGTGCCCTGAGCTAGATTGGATGCTCCTGCTCTGGCAGGGGGGTTGGAATGGATGATCTCCTGGGATTCCTTCCAAACCCTAATGTCCTGTGATGCTGGATGTTCATAGAATCATAGAATGGTTTAGGTTGGAAGGGAGCTCAAAGCTCAGCCAGGTCCAGCCCCACTGTACCATAGGCAGGGACACCTCCCACTAGAGCAGGTTGCTCAAGGACTCCAACCTGGCCCTGAACACCTCCAGGAAGATTGTGGAGCACAACCTTTGATCCCATTCTGTGCTTCTGTGCTCTACAACATCCCTGGGCAACCTGTGCCAGTGTCTCACCACCCTCATTGCAAACAACTTCCTCCTAACGTCCACTTTCCATCTCCCCTCTGCTAGTTTAACCCATTCCCCCTTGTCCTCTCATAACAAGACCTTGTCAATAGTCCTTCCTCAGCTTTCCTGTAGGCCCCCTTCAGATCCTGGAAGGCTGCTCTAAGGTCTCCTGGCAGCCTTCTCTTCTCCAGGCTGCAGAGCCCCAACTCTCTCAGCCTGTGCTCAGAGCAGAGCTGCTGCAGCCTTCTCAGCATCTCTGTGCCCCTCCTTTGGACTCACTCCAACAGTTCCATGTCCTTTGGGTCCCTTCCAACCCTTGGCATCCTGTGAGCCTGTGATTTCCTAACTCAATCTGGGCCCTGCATCTGTCCTGAGAAGCCATTACTGACAGTGCCATTAGTACTGTCTGGAGAGGGGAAAAAAAACTAAATCAAGAACTTCCCTGCTCTAGCTCAAACCTAACCTCTGTGAAATTTTGTGTTTTAGCCGGGGAATGAAGTTTGAAAATGTCCAAACTCTGACTGATGCCATTCATGACATTATCCTGGACATGAAATGGTGCTGGTAGGTACTCAGCTGTTTGTTTTTGGGTTGCTCTGAAGCATTTGGAGGGAAGTTAAAGCAGTGCATGTCCAGAGGCCTTGACTTTGCCCATGTTTTATATTCCCCTCTTGAGGCCCAGCCTGTGTGTCAGAGCTTTTGTGTTCTGAAGTGTTGATACTCAACACACACCCTCCCAGCCAACATTCTCAGGTGCTGTTTTCTGCCTCAGGCTTCCTGCATTTAATGCTTTTTCAGGGGTTTTATATTTAATGTGCAATGCTCTGTATCAGACTCACCTGCCCCAGCAGGGTGACTTTGCTCTGGCTAACCTTAGGCACGTTGGTTTGGACTGATGAAAGTTCCTGCATTTTGGGTCATGAGGATGGCTGAAGGCTCCTGTCACTTAACTGCATGTTGTTCAGCCTCCTTTTGGAGTGAAGAGCTGCTGTCATTGCTTGTGTGCTATTGAAATGAAAGCTCACCTAATGAAGTTGAGTTCAACATCTGGTGGCATATCGAATTCGGGGCCCCAGCAGGGTGTATGTTGGGTGTCTACCTCTGGTAGCTTGAGAGATCCTAGGTCCTCCTGAACAAAGCTATAGGGACTTCATAGAGCTATAGGGCCAGAAGCCTTTGTCTCTAGGGCTTTAAGGGGTACCTAGGATCCCTCAAAGTACCACACTACCCTAGACTAAGAGGAGGAGGTGGGGGGTAAGAGTGGCTAAACGTGGGAGGGCTGCGGCTGGGTCGGTGAAGGTGACTCCGAAGAGCCCAGCACGTGTAAAACTCTCTGCTGGTTGTAGAAGCTGATGAACCCCACTGGCTTTGAAGTGTCTCAGTGTGCTTTCTGTTCTCTTTCTGTTGGAAGGGTTGACCAAGCTGGTGTGATTTGTAAACAGGAAGGAATTTTTCGAGTTAACTGCATGGACTGCCTGGATCGCACCAACGTTGTGCAGGCTGCTATTGCACGGGTGGTGATGGAACAGCAGGCATGTATAGCTGGGGTTGCTGCTTCCAGTGCTGACTGCTTACAACTTGGCAGCTCACAGGCACACCCAGGGCTGCAGGTGGCTAGGCCAAACTCTGCTGGAAAGCAGCTTTGCAAGGAAGAGTTAGGAAATAAAACGCTGGCCCCCAGCATCTGCCCTCTGAGGAGTGTTGACTGTCCACAGCCTCTCTGCATTTGGTAACCTCAGTGGAAGTAATGCAGCAATGCAAAGCTCAGCCAAACCTTCTCCTACAGCAAGGGGTGGGGCAAAGCTGGAGGTGGGTGTTCAATTTGGAGAAGAGGAGGCTCCCAGGTCATCCTTCTTCTGGCCTTCCAGGATCTGAAGGGGTTTTCGCTATGGATGTGGAAAACATCCCTGAAAACTCAGCTTGCAACTGGAGCTAAAAGGAAAAAGTAGTGTGAGGAACAGAATGATGATTCCTTCTTGTAAGCTGACTTGGGCTGTGGCACCAGCTTCCTGCACTGCTTTAGACATGAATGATCAGAGGGCTGCAGCACCTCTCCTATGAGGACAGCCTGAAAGAGTTGGGGCTGTGCAGGCTGGAGAAGAGGAGGCTCCCAGGTGACCTTCTTGTGGCCTTCCAGTATCTGAAAGAGGCCTGCAAAAATGCTGGGGAAGGACTTTTTAGGCTATCAGGGAGTGCCAGGACTAGGGGGAATGGAGCAAAACTGGAGGTGGGGAGATACAGATTGGAGGGGAGGAGGAAGCTGTTGAGCATGAGAGTGGTGAGAGGCTGGAATGGGTTGCCCCTGCAGGGAGGTGTTTGGGGCCAGATCCCTGGAGGTGTTTTTGGCCAGGCTGGCAGAGGCTGTGGGCAGCCTGCTCTAGGGTAGGGTGTCCCTGGGCATGGCAGGGGGGTTGGGACTGGCTGCTCCTTGTGGTCCCTTCCAACCCTGACTGATTCTATGACTCTGTGATTCTAAGTCACACGCCCAAATGAGTTGCTAAAAGACTACAATTCAAGTAGAGCCCGAAGGACAATTTAGCCTTTCTGTAATGAAACCTTAGGTAGGGAGATTAGTTCTGCCTTTTGTGTGTAGAGGAATAACTTATTTTGTGCTGCTAATGACCCAGATGGCTGTGAGAACCACTCTCTGGAATATTTCTCTCTTTGTAGAGAAGGCATTTCCAAGGAGACCAAGAGTCATAGAATCTTAGAATGGTTTAGGTTGGAAGGGAGCTCAAAGCTCAGCCAGNTCTGTGCTTCACAGCCTCCCTGGGCAACCTGTGCCAGTGTCTCACCACCCTCACTGCAAACAACTTCCTCCTAACATCCACTTTCCATCTCCCCTCTGCCACTTTAAACCCATTCCTCCTCATCCTGGCATTACAAGACCTTGTGAACAGTCTCTCCCCAGCCCTCCTGGAGCCCCTTTCAGACACTGGAAGGTTACTATAAGGTCTCCTGGAAGCCTTCTCTTCTCCAGGCTGCAAAGCCCCAACTCTCTCAGCCTGTGCTCATAGCAGAGCTGCTGCAGCCCTCTGATCATCTTCATGACCCTCCTCTGGACTCTCTCCAACAGTTCCACGTCCCTCTTCTTTTGTTATTTCCACTTGCTCTAGAAAGCTGCTTCCTACCTCTTGAGTAACCCCAAGGAACTTATCTTCCTTCAGCTAATTTTTATTTTTGTCATTTTGGAAGATTGATTCCTTCACCCATACTTAGCAGATCACTGCTGCACCCTCCAGTGATGCAGTGTTTAACCCTGCAAGCAGTGATCCCTTGCCAACAAGGAATTCCAAGTGAGGAGGGGGTCACCACGGGCTGCTTCTTGCAGGCCACCAGCTAGGGGAACAATGTCATTCTTGCTGCCACTTCCTCCAGATCATTTACCCTCCAACCCTCCTGTCAACCTGTGTCAAATTCCAGCTGAAAAAACTGGGTGTGATGCCACCAGAGCAACCTCTGCCAGTGAAGTGCAACAGGATCTACCAGATCATCTGGGCAAACAATGGAGATGCCATAAGCAGGCAGTATGCTGGCACAGCAGCCTTGAAGGTAAGGGGTGGGAGGTGTCTTCTGCTGATGGGCAGGGTGGGATGCTGCAGGCTTGAGGTCCACTCCTCATATCTGTAACAGTTAGCCAAATGCTTTGCATGCTTTGGTCTTGAATCTGTTGCTTGTCAGTACTTACAATGCTGGAGCTGTTGGGGAGCCCAGATGGGGAAAAGGATCTGGAGGTCCTGGTGGGTGGAAGGTGGACCACGAGCCAGCAATGTGCTCTTGGGGCTCAGGAGGACAATTCTTGGGGGGTGTTAGAAGGGCTGTGTGGTTAGGAGGTTGAGAGAAGTTCTCCTCTCCCTCTACTCTGCCCTGGTGAGGCCACATCTAGAATTATTGTGTCCAGTTCTAGGCCCCTCAGTTCAAGAAGGACCTCAAGGAATTGCTTGAGAGAGTCCAGCACAGAGCCACAAAGATCATAGAATGGTTTAGGTTGGAAGGGAGCTCAGAGCTCAGCCAGTTCCAACCCCCCTGTGGCATAGGCAGGGACACCTCCCACTAGAACAGGTCATAGAATCATTAAGTAGTTTCGGTTGGAAGGGAGCTCAGAGCTCAGCCAGTTCCAACCTCCCTGTGGCATAGGCAGGGACACCTCCCACTAGAACAGGTCATAGAATCATTAAGTAGTTTCGGTTGGAAGGGAGCTCAAAGCTCAGCCAGTTCCAACCTCCTGCCATAGGCAGGGACACCTCCCACTAGAACAGGTTGCTCAAGGACTCATCCAGCCTGGTCCTGAATACCTCAAGGGAGGGAGATGCTGAAGGGAATGGAACATCTCTGTTACAAGGAGAGCCTGAGGGGGTGGGGCTGTGCTGCTTGGAGAGGAGCCTGAGGAGGGACCTCATGAATGTTTATAAAGATATGCAGGGTGAGTGGCAGGAGGCTGGAGCCAGGCTCTGCTGGGTGATGCCCAGGGACAGCACAAGGGGCACTTTAGCACCCTGACTGTGTTTAAGGGTGGTTTGGATGTGGTGGTTTGGGCTACCATTTAAGGTGAATCTTGTAAATCAGGGTTCTAGGTTGACTTGGTGATGCTGAGGGGCTTTGGCACCCTGACTGTGTTTCAGGGTGGTTTGGATGTGGTGCTTGGGGCTGTGGTTTCAGGGGGATGTTGTAGAAGAGGGTTCTAGGGTGGACTTGGTGATGCTGAGGGGCTTTGGCACCCTGGGTGTGTTTCGGGGTGGTTTGGATGTGGTGCTTGGGGCTGTGGTTTCAGGGGGATGTTGTAGAAGAGGGTTCTAGGGTGGACTTGGTGATGCTGAGAGGCTCTGCCAACCTGGATGTGTTTCAGAGTGGTTTGGATGTGGTGCTTGGGGCTATGGTTTCAGGTGAGTGTTGTAGAGTAGGGTTCTAGGTTGGGCTTGGTGATGCTGAGGGGCGTTGGCACCCTGACTGTGTTTAAGGGTGGTTTGGGCTATCATTTAAGGTGAATCTTGTAAATTAGGGTTCTAGACTGACTTGGTGATGCTGAGGGGCTTTGGCACCCTGACTGTATTTAAGGGTGGTTTGGATGTGGTGCTTGGGGCTGTGGTTTCAGGTGAGTGTTGTAGAGGAGGGTTCTAGGTTGGCTTGGTGATGTTGAGAGGCTCTGCCAACCTGGATGTGTTTCAGGGTGGTTTGGGTGTGGTGCTTGGAGACAGAACAAGGGGGAATGGCCTCAAGCTGAGACTGGGGAGGTGTATTGGTTCTGGTTGAGCTTCCTGGAGCCCAAAGCTCAAAGCCTTGATTCAATCTGGAAGTTAAAAGAAAACTTTATCAGTAATTAAAAGGTATTTTAGGTAAGGGGAGTTCTATATTGGACTTGGTGATGCTGAGGGGCTTTGGCACCCTGGGTGTGTTTTGGGGTGGTTTGGATGTGGTGCTTGGGGCTGTGGTTTCAGGGGAGTGTTGTAGAGGAGGGTTCTAGGTTGGCTTGGTGATGTTGAGAGGCTCTGCCAACCTGGATGTGTTTCAGGGTGGTTTGGGTGTGGTGCTTGGAGACAGAACAAGGGGGAATGGCCTCAAGCTGAGACTGGGGAGGTGTATTGGTTCTGGTTGAGCTTCCTGGAGCCCAAAGCTCAAAGCCTTGATTCAATCTGGAAGTTAAAAGAAAACTTTATCAGTAATTAAAAGGTATTTTAGGTAAGGGGAGTTCTATATTGGACTTGGTGATGCTGAGGGGCTTTGGCACCCTGGCTGTGTTTAGGGGTGGTTTGGATGTGGTGCTTGGGGCTGTGGTTTCAGGGGAATGTTGTAGAGGAGGGTTCTAGGGTGGCTTGGTGATGCTGAGGGGCTTTGGCACCCTGGGTGTGTTTTGGGGTGGTTTGGATGTGGTGCTTGGGGCTGTGGTTTCAGGGGAATGTTGTAGAGGAGGGTTCTAGGGTGGCTTGGTGATGCTGAGGGGCTTTGGCACCCTGGCTTTGTTTCAGGGTGGTTTGGATGTGGTGGTTTGGGCTATCATTTAAGGTGAATCTTTTAAATCAGGGTTCTAGGTTGACTTGTTGATCCTGAGGGGCTTTGGTGCCCTGACTGTGTTTCAGGGTGGTTTGGATGTGGTGCTTGGGGCTGTGGTTTCAGGTGGATGTTGTGAAGGAGGGTTCTGGGTTGGGCTTGGTGATCCTGAGGGGCTTTGGCACCCTGACTGTGTTTCAGGGTGGTTTGGATGTGGTGCTTGGGGCTGTGGTTTCAGGTGAGTGTTGTAGAGTAGGGTTCTAGGTTGGCTTGGTGATCCTGAGGGGCTTTGCCAGCCTGGGTGTTGCTGTGATTCTGAGATGACTGCTTCCAATTAGCACTTCATGTGGAATCATCCAGGCTGTCCAAAGCATGAGATGCTCTGCAGAGGCAATGCCAGCAGGAGTGAATGCTCTGTGAAAACCAATCCTTCCCAGCCTCTAGACCTGGTCATTACTTCTCACTTGTCACCTGTCCACTTCTGAGTTTCAGGCTGCCAAAGCTTTTGAGCTGAGACTGCTGCTCCAGAGTGTGCATGATGTGTTCTGTGTCACAGGGAGACTTCACACGGACTGGGGAAAGGAAGCTGGCAGGGGTGATGAAGGATGGAGTGAATTCTGCAAACAGATACTACTTGAATCGTTTCAGGGATGCCTACAGGCAAGCAGTCATAGGTAAGAATGCAGCTGCAATCCAGCTGGACTGAAGCATTTAGAAAAGATTACTAAAAATCATCCTGGCTTTATCTTTCTGACCTTTTTTTTCCTGCAGCTTGGAAGCTCCTGGAGTGCCTGTAATGTTTGTGTCTGTGTAATGGAGATCGTTACTTAGGCCATACTGTGCACAGTTTTGGGCTCCCCAGTTGAAGAGGGGTAGGGGTCTGCTGGAGAGGGTCCAGCAGAGGGCTATGAGGATGAGGGGGCCTAAAAAAAGCTGGGCAGGGACTTTTTAGGCTGTCAGGTAGTGAAAGGACTGGAGGGGGAATGGAACCAAGCTAAAAATGGGGAGATTTAGACTGGAGGTTAGGAAGAAGTTGTTCAGCATAAGGGGGTGGTGAGAGCCTTTTTGAGGCTGTCAGGGAGTGACAGGACTAGGGGGAATGGAGCAAAACTGGAGGTGGGGAGATACAGATTGGATGTGAGGAGGAAGTTCCTGAGCATGAGAGTGGTGAGAGGCTGGAATGGGTTGCCCCTGCAGGAAGATGTTTGTGGCCACCTCCCTGGAGGTGTTTTTGGCCAGGCTGGCAGAGGCTGTGGGCAGCCTGCTCTAGGGTAGGGTGTCCCTGGGCATGGCAGGGGGGCTGGAACTGGCTGATCCTTGTGGTCCCTTCCAACCCTGACTGATTCTATGATTCTATAACGAGGGGACTGCAGCACTGCCTGATGAGGAGATGCTGAGGGACCTGGGGCTGCTTAGTCTGGAGAAGAAAAGACTGAGAGGGGATTGAATCAATGTTTGTAAGTGTCTGGGGGCTGGGGGTGAGGAGAGGGGGGACAGGCTCTGCTCACTGCTCCCTGCCATAGGCCAAGGAGCAATGGATGGAAGCTGCAGCACAGGAGGTTGCAGCTCAAGACAAGAGGCAACTTCTTGCCTGTGTGGGTCCCAGAGCAGTGGCACAGGCTGCCCAGAGAGGTTGTGGAGTCTCCTTGTGTGGAGCCTCTGCAGCCTCTGTCTGGATGTGTTGCTGTGTGCCCTGAGCTAGATTGGATGCTCCTGCTCTGGCAGGGGGTTTAGAATCATAGAATCAGTCAGGATTTGAAGGGACCACAAGGATCATCCAGTTCCAACTCCCCTGCCTTGGGCAGGGACACCCTACCCTAGATCAGACTGCCCACAGCCTCTGCCAGCCTGGCTGCAAACACCTCCAGGGATGTGGCCTTAGATCAGGCTGGCCAGAGCCTCTCTTTGTGTCCCATCCAATTCTGTGAGTCTGTGATATGGGAGCAGCTATTCTCCATTTGGAGATGAAGCAGAGAGGTTCCATCCACTCTAACTCACTGTGCACTTTGCTTCTGACTTCCTTTTGCTGTTAAGTGTCTCGGAGCATCTCTCCTTCAGGCAAAGCTTAAATGCATGTAGGAAGTGCTTCTGAAAATGGTGAGGTGACTTTCCCTATGAGCTTGTATTGGACAGACCTGTGAGCAGCATTTGGAGATGAAGCAGAGGGGTTCCATCCACTCTAACTCACTGTGCACTTTGCTCCTGACTTCCTTTTGCTGTTAAGTGTCTCGGAGCATCTCCTTCAGGCAAAGCTTAAATGCATGTAGGAAGTGCTTCTGAAAATGGTGAGGTGACTTTGACTATGAGCCTGTGTGGACAGACCTGTGAGCCTGTGACATGGGAGCAGCCAATCTCCATTTGGAGATGAAGCAGAGGGGTTCCATCCACTCTCACTGTGCACTTTGCTTCTGACTTCCTTTTGCTCTTGACTGTCTCAGAGCATCTCTCCTTCAGGCAAAGCTTAAGTGCATGTAGGAAGTGCTTCTGAAAATGATGAGGTGACTTCCACTGGGAGAGGATAGTTCTACAGCTAGCAAGTCTTTAGGCAGTATTCTGGTCAGAAAGAATAAATATATTTTTTTTCTGGAGCATCTTCCAATAGGAAATGTTTGGATATGATTTGGGAGGGACTCAGGATGGTGCTGCCTGCCACTGCTAACTGCTGCCTTCTCCTTGGGGGCTTTGTTTAGATCTGATGCAGGGTATCCCTGTGACAGAGGACCTCTACTCCATCTTTACCAAAGAGAAAGAGCATGAAGCCCTGCACAAGGAGAACCTGAGGAGCCATCAGGAACTGATCAGCCAGCTGCTGCAGAGCTACATGAAACTGCTCTTGCCAGACGATGAGAAATTCCACGGAGGATGGGCACTTATTGACTGTGATCCAAGGTTTGAATGAAGTCCTAACTGAGCAGCTGCTGCTGCTCTCACACCTCTCTTAGCTTCTGGGGGTGTTAAAGGGTTTTGATGTGATGTGTCAGTGGGCTACAAGGGCTCTGTAGAGCAGCTGGAGACCTTGTAAGGGGTAGGACACTTGGAATTGTGAAAGGAAAGGTCCTGTAAATGTGTGTTTTGCACAAAGGGGCCCAAAAATGTGGTGCATGCTGGGCTTAACTTGGAGGTACCACCTGGAAATTCATAGTTATCATGGCCAAAATGTGGCAGGCACCGTGATGAGAACTTCCAACCACCCTCAGTTCTAGAAGGGGCTGGTGGAGTTGTTGTTGTTGTTCCCTGTTGCTTTGTAGGCAAAGTGCTTTGACTCTGAAGGCACAGCTGATGAGATTCAGTTCTTGTCTGCTGGGTCAGTAGTTAGGCAAGCTTAGTTTCCTCTTCATGAAGAGCAGTGAGCATAAGCTGCCAGCTTCACTGATAAGTCTCCTTATCGAGTTCAGAGTCCACTAACTTGTCAAAGGGAAAAAAAACCCAAACGACAGTGCTTGGAGCTTCTGCAGGTTAAACTCCAGCACCTAAAACTAGCAAAGGAGGATATTATGGTGTCTGTTCAAAGCTCAGACTCCTCACCCTAACCAGAGCCTGAGGTACTTTGTGGCTGCTCCCTCCCTGGATGTGTTCAAGGCCAGGCTGCATGAGGTCTTGAGCGACCTGTTCTAGTGGGAGGTGTCCCTGCCTATGGCACAGGGGGGTTGGAACTGGATGAGCTTTGAGGTCTCTTCCAACCTCTGAACCATTCTATGATTCTACTTTCCCACTTTTAATAGCATTTTTAATAGCTCATTTCTGTTTTTCTGTGGCCCTGCTGCTGTGGCCTGTTTGAGCTGTTAGGGTCACTCCAGATTTAACTCCACGCTTAGGTGGATCCAGACCAATGATCCATCACATCTTGGCTTGGGAAGTGAGAAACTCTACCCTGTGTTTTTTGTGAAGAGGTGGTAGCATCACACAGGATAAGACACCCTAATTACACCTCTTCTTGGAATGTGTTTTCAGCTGTAGAAGACTGACCCTGACATACAGCTGTGCAAATATAACCTTTGTTCTTCTTCTTCCCCTGCCTTAGTCTCATCGATGCCACTCATAAGGACGTGGATGTTCTACTGTTACTTTCCAATTCTGCCTACTATGTGGCCTAGTAAGTTCCTGCTTCCTCTTCCTACCTCTGGGTAATTCCTGGCAGCTTTGTTTCAGTGGGAAGCCTTCAACTCTGATTCTTCTGTGTTCCAGCTACGATGACGAAATCGACAAAGTGAATCAGTACCAAAGGTTAAGTCTGGAAGCTCTGGAAAAAATAGAGATAGGTAAGAATGCACTGATTGGATCTTCCCTGGGAGGCAGCCAAGGGGAAAAGGATATGGGGGGGATCCTAGTGGGTGAGAGGGTGAGCATGAGCCAGCAATGTGCTCTGGGGGGCCAGGAGGGGCAATGCTATTCTGGGGTGGGTTAGAAGGGCTGTGGTGAGAGAGGTTCTCCTGCCCCTCTGCTGTGCCCTGCTGAGGCCACATCTGCAGTACTGTGTCCAATTCTGGACCCCCCAGTTCAAGAAGGACGTAGAACTGCTGGAGAGAGTCCAGCACAGAGCCACTAAGATGCTGAAGGGAATGGAAGAGCTCTGTTAGGAGGAGAGCCTGAGGAAGCTGGGGCTGAAGAGGAGCCTGAGACCTTAGTAATGGTTCTCAAGATGTGTAGGGTGAGTGGCAGGAGGCTGGAGCCAGCTCTGCTGGGTGATGCCCAGGGACAGCACAAGGGGCACTGGGTGGAAGTTGAGGCAGAGGAGGTTGCATGTGAACATGAGGAGGAATTTTTTTCCTGTGAGGATGACAAAACATTGGACCAGGCTGCCCAGGGGGGTTGTGGAGTCTCCCTCTCTGGAGATATTCAAGATCTGCCTGAATGTGTTCTTCTGTGATCTGCTCTGGGTGATCCTTCTCTGGCATGGGAGTTGGACTGGATGAGCTTTGGAGGTTCCTTCCAGCCCCTGACATTCTGTGATTCTGTGACTGAAGAAGACTGGATTGGACTGAAGATTGGATTAAGTGTCCAGGTGGCAGTGCTGGCTGCATTTTAACTTCATTCCAGCTAGCCTCATGTCCAGATGAGCTTTGGAGGTCCTATCCAGCCCCTGACATTCTGTGATTCTGTGATTGGAGAAGACTTGAGTGTCCAGGTGGCAGTGCTGGCTGCATTTAAACTTCATTCCTGCTGGTCTCATGTCCAGATGAGCTTTGGAGGTCCCTTCCAGCCCCTGACATTCTGTGATTGGAGAAGACTTGAGTGTCCAGGTGGCAGTGCTGGCTGCATTTTAACTTCATTCCAGCTAGTCTCATGTCTAGATGAGCTTTGGAGGTCCCTCCTAGCCCCTGACATTCTGTGATTCTGTGATTGGAGAAGACTTGAGTGTCCAGGTGGCAGTGCTGGCTGCATTTTAACTTCATTCCAGCTAATCTCATGTCTAGATGAGCTTTGGAAGTCCTTCCTAGCCTCTGACATTCTGTGATTCTGTGATTGAAGAAGACTGGATTGGACTGAAGATTGGATTAAGTGTCCAGGTGGAAGTGCTGGCTGCATTTTAACTTCATTCTAGCTAGTCTCATGTCTAAATGAGCTTTGGAGGTCCCTTCCAGCCCCTGACATTCTGTGATTCTGTGATTGGAGAAGACTTGAGTGTCCAGGTGGCAGTGCTGGCTGCATTTTAACTTCATTCTAGCTAGTCTCATGTCTAGATGAGCTTTGGAGGTCCCTCCTAGCCCCTGACATTCTGTGATTTCCCCAAGGCTCTTAAAAGCTTCAGCCTTTAACCCAAACACCCTGGATGAATTTGCAGCAGCAATCCTCAGTGCACTGCATGAATCCTGTGCAGTCCACCCCAGCTGGCCGTGTGCTGCCTTCCTGCTAACAGATGCCAGAGTTAAGTCTGTAATTTTATCACCGTCCTGTTTTCTGCCACTGCTTGAAATGGAAACTTTTGATCAGTGGGGAGGGTTTGGAAATTTTCCTCTCTTTCACACTCTTAAAACCCCCCCTTGGATACCTCAAATTCCATTATTTGCCCAGTGGCAGTAACAGCTGTAATGAATCTTGGGTTCGTGCATTTAGTGCCCTCCGTCTTTGATCCTGGATTTTGAATTGCACCATTTCGTGGCACTTAAAACTTGCCTTTGTCAAGGCCTGCTAAGAACCATGCTGCTCTGAAATCATCCTCTCGTGCTGACTTTGATTTGCTGGTTGGCTGAAGAATGTAACACCTGTAACTTGAACCCACTCTTTTCTTTGCTGCGAGCGTTCAAGATGCGAGCGACTTTACAGGTGAAAAAGGTGCTCCAGCTGCAGAGGAGGAAAGGAGATTTTGTGGCTCCCTGCTACAGTTTGACCCTTCATTACACAACAAATAATGATTTCATCATCTCCTGGTTGTAACTTTTATTAGAAAGTGAGGAGAGGCTGAGGGAGCTGGGGGTGTGCAGCCTGCAGAAGAGGAGGCTCAGGGCAGAGCTCATTGCTCTCTGCAGCTCCCTGAAGGGAGGTTGTGGCCAGCTGAGGTTGGGCTCTGCTGCCAGGCACCCAGGGACAAAATGAGGGGACACAGCCTCGGGTTGTGCCAGGAGAGGTATAGACTGGGTGTTAGGAGGAAGTTGCTGCCAGAGAGAGTGATTGGCCTTGGAATGGGCTGCCCAGGGAGGTGGTGGAGTCCCCATCCCTGGAGGTGTTGAAGCACAGCCTGGATGGCCACTGAGTGCCATTGGCTAGGGCTGGGGGATAGGCTGGACTGGATGAGCTTGGAGGTCTCTTCCAACCTGGCTGATTCTATTCTATTCTATTCTATTCTATTCTATTCTATTCTATTCTATTCTATTCTATTCTATTCTATTCTATTCTATTCTATTCTATTCTATTCTATTCTATTCTATTCTATTCTATTCTATTCTATTCTAATTCTATTCTATTCCTATTCTATTCTTATTCTATTCTTTTCCTATTCTATTCTAATTCTATTTTAATTCTGATTCTATTCTATTCTGATTCTAATTCTATTCTATTCTTATTCTATTCTATTCTATAGTAAGGTGGGGGATAGGCTCTTCTCCCAGGTGACTTGTGACAAGATGAGAAGGCATGGCCTGAAGGTTAGGAAGACATTAGGCAGAAGTTCTTCCCAGCAAGAGTGATTGGCATTGGAATGGGCTGCCCAGGGAGGTGGTGGAGTCCCCATCCCTGGAGGTGTTTAAGAGGAGGCTGCATGAGGCACTTAATGCCATGGGTTAGTTAATGAGAAGGTGTTAGGTGATAGGTTGGACTTGATGATCTCAAAAGTCTTTTCCAACCTGCTCAATTCTGTGACTCTGTAATTAGAAGGTGTTGGCTGATAGGTTGGACTCAATGATCTCAAAGGTCTTTTCCAACCTGGTTAGTTCTGTGACTCTGAAGTTGCAGCAGGAGAGGTTTAGGTTGGATGTTAGGAAGCACTTCCTGATAGAGAGGGGAATTAGAGACCAAAATGGACTGCCCAGGGAGGTGGTGGAGTCATTGCCCCTGGAGGTGTTTAAGGCAGTCTTGGCTGTGGCACTCAGTGCCATGATCTGGTCGCTGTGGTGGTGTTAGGTCATAAGCTGGGCTGGATGACCTCAGAGGCCTGTTCCAGCCTCCATAATTCTGTGATTGTCTAAGTACCTGATGGTTTAGGTGTGGTGAGACCCTTTAAAAGGTTATCCTGCTCTAAAGAAACCACAAAGCTTTCTGTGCTGGGACAGGCTGCCAGCACTTCCCTACCGCTGTAATGTCTTTTTTTTTTGTAGTGCCTCTTTCCATGCTGGGCTAAAAAAAAGATTTCTCCCCTCCTGCTGTGTTTCTCAGGGCCTGAGCCTACTCTCTTTGGCAAACCCAAGTTCTCCTGCATGAGGCTGCATTACAGATCCAGAGAGGCCAGTGGCTATTTCCACACCCTGAGAGCTGTGGTACGCAGCCCGGACGAAGATGGGAAAGGTTTGTCTGACACATGCAAGTGCAGTGAGTGTGCAGGGCTCTCCAGGGAGCTCTTCCATCCCACTGCTCCTGGAGTAACTCCTGGAGAAGGACAATATTTTCATACTGCCCAGTTGTGAGGGCTGGGGAACCAATGCACCCTCCCTCTCCCCCTGGATGAGGCTGCCTATGTGCACACTGTGGCATTGCTGTCCTAATGCAATGGAAGGTACAGGGGGCTACAGAAAGGCTGGGGAGGGACTTTTGAGGCTCTGAGTGAGTGCCAGGACTAGGGGGAATGGAGCAAAGCTGGAGGTGGGGAGATTCAGCCTGGAGGTGAGGAGGAAGTGGCTGAGCATGAGAGTGGTGAGAGGCTGGAATGGGTTGCCCCTGCAGGGAGGTGTTTGGGGCCAGATCCCTGGAGGTGTTTTTGGCCAGGCTGGCAGAGGCTGTGGGCAGCCTGATCTAAGGTAGGGTGTCCCTGGGCATGGCCATGAGGATGATCAGAGGGATGGAGCTGCTCTGCTTGCGAGGAGAGACTGAGGGAGTTGGGGGTGTTCAGGCTGGAGAGGAGAAGGCTCCCAGGTGACCTTCTTGTGGCCTTTCAGTATCTTAAGGGGGCTACAGGAAAATTGGGTTGCCCACTTCAGATACTGATGTTTGGAGCCAGATTCCTGGAGGTGTTTTTGGCCAGGCTGGCAGAGGCTGTGGGCAGCCTGCTCTAGGGTAGGGTGTCCCTGGGCATGGCAGAGGGGGTTGGAACTGGCTGATCCTTGTGGTCCCTTCCAACCCTGACTGATCCTATGATAAGTTTCAGGTATGGCTTTAAAGCCACATGTCCCTATAGATTTGAGACAGTTCCATGTCCGGGTCTTTACTGCTCCAAAACCTGATCCACTGAGCTCTGCTGTGAGGACAGGCTGAGAGAGTTGAGGCTCTGAAGCATGGAGAAGAGAAGCCTGCCAGCAGACCCTGGAGTGGCCTTGCAGGATCTGGAGACTATAGGAGGGCTGGGGAGGGACTATTGACAAGGTCTTGTTGTGACAGGAGGAGGAGGAATGGGTTTAAAGTGTCAGAGGGGAGATTGAAAGTGGATGTTAGGAGGAAGTTCTTGCTAGAGAGAGTGATTGGCATTGGAATATGCTGCCCAGGGAGGTGGTGGAGTCCCCATCCCTGGAGGTGTTTAAGAGGAGGCTGCATGAGGCCATGGGTTAGTTGATTAGAAGGTGTTAACTGATTGGTTAGACTCAGTGATCTTGAAGGCCTTTTCCAACCTGACTGATACTGATTCTGATTCTAAAGGAAATGAGCCTCATTAAGGAATAAATATTACTTCTTACCTGAAGCACTGAGTTTTGTCTGCAGGAATTCAGACTAAATAGACTTTGCTTCTCTCCCCTGCCTTGTGGCAGTGACTCACAGCTTATGGAGGGTTTTATTCTTTAAACTTTGCAAGCTTTAAATTGAAATGTGGAAGGTGAACAAAAATTCCAAGCACCATAGCCAAAGAAGCTGAATTGTGTGGAAATACAACTTCCTGCTTTGTAGGTGATGGAGTCAGGGGCTTTAGGGGTTGGTGTCTTAGGGGGCTGACAGGCTGCTGTGCTGGGATTTCAGACACGCTGCAGTGCATCGCAGAGATGCTGAGAATCACCAAGCAAGCCATGGGATTGGATGTGCCTATCATTGAGAAGAAGCTGGAGAGGTGAGTCCTTACCTGAGAGGAGACTTCTGTGTCCCACTCCTGCTCTTTCCTTGGTGGCCAACATGGTAACAGATAGCACAGGCTCACAGGATGGCAGTGGTTGGAAGGGACCCAAACAGCTCCTCCAGTCCAACCCCCCTGCCAGAGCAGGACCATCCAATCTAGCTCAGGGCACACAGCAACACATCCAGACAGAGTCTGCAGAGGCTCCACACAAGGAGACTCCACAACCTCTCTGGGCAGCCTGTGCC
>VWZI01022747.1:62576-91085 GCA_013396835.1 Psilopogon haemacephalus
AAAAAAAAAAAAAAAAAAAAGAAAACAAAAGGGCACAAAAAATTTCTGTCTTGGTAGTGGCTGAAAGAGAGCGAAGCTTGCACAGGCTGCCAGGGCAGGCAGCCAGGCAGGCAGGCAGCCACCCACCAACTCTTCTTCTTTGTGTTTTTGGTATAAATTATCTACAAAACCTGCTATAAACAACGTTGCAATCGTGCTCTGAGCTCCAGGCAACCGGCAGGGGCTGTTAGAGTTCATTGCCGTTGACACATTTCTGCTGCTGCAGCCTGCCCTTGCGCAGCGCCTCCAGCTGCTTGGCTCTCAGCCACCTCTCCCTTGACAGCGTCGTCTGCCCCGCACTGAGAGACAGGAACCTGCAGAGGCACAGACAGCAGGGGAGGGACAGATTGGTAAAGGCATACAGCACAAAAAACTCCCAAACTTTCAGTATCCTCAAGGTCTTGAGCATCCTGATGTAGTGGGAGGTGTCCCTGCCTATGGCACAGGGGATTTGGAACTGGATGATCCTTGAAGTCTCTTCCAACCTAAACCATTCTATGATTCTAAGAAAAGACCTAACTAAGAATCCGTGACCAGCCCTGGATGTGTTTAAGGGTGGTCTGGAGAGGCACAGACAGTAGGGGATAAACAGATTGGTAAGGGAATATAGCACAAAAAAACCCCACAACTTTCCTTTCAATATCCTCAAGGCCAGGCTGGATGAGGTCTTGAGCATCCTGATCTGGTGGGAGGTGTCCCTGCCTATGGCACAGGGGGGTTGGAACTGGCTGAGCTTTGAGGTCTCTCCCAACCTAAACCATTCTATGATTCTATGATCCTGTGCACTAGAAAAAGGACCTAACTGAGAATCTGTGACTAGCCCTGGATGTGTTTAAGGGTGGTGTGGAGAGGCACAGACAGCAGGGGAGGAACAGCTTGGGAAAGGAATACAGCATAGAAAAAACCCCCAAACTTTCAGTATCCTGTGCACTAGAAAGAAAAAGACCTAACTGAGAATCCGTGACCAGCCCTGGATGTGTTTAAGGGTGGTCTGGAGAGGCACAGACAGTAGGGGATAAACAGATTGGTAAGGGAATATAGCACAAAAAAACCCCACAACTTTCCTTTCAATATCCTCAAGGCCAGGCTGGATGAGGTCTTGAGCATCCTGATCTAGTGGGAGGTGTCCCTGCCTATGGCACAGGGGATTTGGAACTGGCTGAGCTTTGAGGTCTCTTCCAACCTAAACCATTCTATGATTCTAAAAAAAGGCCTAACTAAGAATCCAAGACCAACCCCGGCTGTGTTTAAGGGTGGTCTGGAAAGGCACAGACAGCAGGGGAGGAACAGCTTGGTAAGGGAATACAGCACAAAAAAACCCAACTTTCCTTTCAGTATCCTGTGCACTAGAAAGAAAAAAAGTGGGCAGCAGGGCCAGGGAGGTGATTCTCCCCCTCTGCTGTGCTCTGCTGAGAGCCCACCTGGAGTAGTGCATCCAGTGCTGGAGACCCTGGGACAAGAGGGATGTGGAGATGCTGGAGGTGTGCAGAGAAGGGCCCTGAGGATGCTCAGAGGGCTGCAGCAGCTCTGCTGTGAGCACAGCCTGAAAGAGTTGGGGCTGTGCAGGCTGCAGAAGAGGAGGCTCCCAGGGGACCTTCTGGTGGCCTTCCAGGATCTGAAGTGGGCTACAAAAAAGCTGGGGAGGGACTTTTGAGGCTGTCAGGGAGTGAGAGGACTGGGGGGAATGGAACAAAGCTGGAGGTGGGGAGATTCAAAGTGGAGATTAGGAAGAAGTTCTTCAGCATGAGAGTGGTGAGGCCTTGGAATGGGTTGCCCCTGCGGGGAGGTGTTTGGGGCCACATCCCTGGAGGTGTTTGGGGCCAGGCTGGCAGAGGCTGTGGGCAGCCTGCTCTAGGGTAGGGTGTCCCTGGGCATGGCAAAGGGGTTGGGACTGGCTGCTCCTTGTGATCCCTTCCAACCCTGACTGATTCTATGATACAGTTTAAAGTGAAGGCCAGGCTGGGTGAGGCCTTGAGTGACCTGTACTAGTGGGAGGTGTCCCTGCCTATGGCACAGGGGGGTTGGAATTGGATGATCTTTGAGGTCTCTTCCAACCTAAACCATTCTATGATTCTATGAATCTTATAGAGCAGGGTTCTAAGTTGGACTTGGTGATGCTGAGGGGCTTTGCCAACCTGCATATTCCTGTGATTCTGTGACCACAGCAGAGGGAGAACTGAAGTCTTTGGGTTGCTGGCTGGCCTCAGGCAACTGCAATCCAAGTGCAGGCTACCAGAGCTGCCTTAGGCTGTCCCCAAGTCAGACAAAGCAGTACCAACCTTGCCACCAGCAGGGTCCTGTGCAGGTCATCAGCTGTGACGCTCTCAGGGTCGTTCTTGCGCATCTCTACGAAGTCTTCTTCTACTGCCTGCAAACAAAGCAGCATGGGAGTCAAAAAGGAGCTTAGCCCAGAGCCAAGATTCTGAAGGAGCTAAGACTGCAGAGACAGATCCTCAAGTGAAGGCCTCAATCTAGTGAACAGTGTGAGGAGCAATGCCCTGATAGCAGCAGGTGCATCATAGAATGGTTTAGGTTGGAAGGGAGCTCAAAGCTCAGCCAGTTCCAACCCCCCTGTGCCATAGGCAGGGACACCTCCCACTAGAACAGGTCACTCAAGGACTCATCCAGCCTGGCACTGAACACCTCCAGGGAGGTTGTGGAACACAGAAGCACCCAACGTGATCTTTGATCACGTTGGGTGCTTCTGTGCTCCACAACCTCCCTGGGCATCCTGTGCCAGTGTCTCACCACCCTCACTGCAAACAACTTCCTCCTAACATCCACCTTCCCTCTACCCTCTGACACTTTAAACCCCTTCCTTCTTGTCCCTGGGCAACCTGTGCCAGTGCTGTCAAGGTGCAAGCCTGACTCAAAATGGACTACTCCTTTCCACCTCTGAGAAGAATTAGCTTTTAGAAGGAGCTTTTGGAAGCGCAGTACACAAAAGCATATACTGAAAATCTCAAGAGTACAAATCCCTGCAGGCACCTTAAGGGCAAGAAAATGCTTCTATGGGTTTGGATTTTGGGATACTTGAAGGAGAATGACTGACTGCAGAGAAAATGCAGCTAACTCTGAGGTGCTGTCAGGTGAAAACATTGCTGGAGCCTTCTCCTACCTTGGTGACTTCATCAGAGATGCTGTAGTCCAGCAGCCTCAGTAAGCTGAGGTAAATTCTGAACTTGTTCAGCACTGAAGGCAGCACTGCTGTCAGGAGGCTGTTCATGTACTCCTCCATGTTGGGTGGAAGTAGCTGTGGCTGTAAGTGGACTTGGCAATCTGACTGAAAAATAAAATCACAGATCATCTCTCTCCACATCCTGTTTTTTTTTTTTTTACTGTTGAAAGGCTAAGTCCAGCTCTACAGCAGCAGAAGTCACTGTTACCCAGAATCAGCTAAGCTAAGTATCATAGAAGGGTTTAGGTTGGAAGGGAGCTCAAAGCTCAGCCAGGGACATAGGCAGGGACACCTCCCACTAGAACAGGTTGCTCAAGGACTCATCCAGCCTGGTCCTGAATACCTCCCTGGGCAACCTGTGCCAGTGTCTCAGCACCCTCACTGCAAACAACTTCCTCCTAACATCCAGTTTCAGCCTCCCCTCTGACACTTCAAATCTTTTCCTTCTCATCCAATAGTCCCTCTAAAGCCCTTCTGGAGCCCCCTGCAGATCCTGCAAGGCCACTCCAAGGTCTCCTGGCAGCCTTCTCCTCTCCAGGCTGCAGAGCCCCAACTCTCTCAGCCTGTGCTCTCAGCTGCATCTTGGTGGCCTCCTCTGGGCTCTCTCCAACAGTTCCATCTCCTTCTTGTGCTGGGGGCTGCAGAGCTGCAGACAGTGCTGCAGGTGGGGTGTGAGGAGAGCAGAGCCAAGGGGCACAATCCCCTCCCTTGCCCTGCTGCCCACAGCTGCTCTTGCTGCAGCCCAGCACACAGTTGCTGTCTGGGCTGCACTCACACTGCAGCCTCATCTTCAGCTTTGCATCACCCCCAGAATTCTTTCAGTATTGAGCATTTCCCTACTTGGAAACCAGTATGAGGTCCTGCCTCCAGCAGGAGCCTGTTTCACTGAGAGGCAAGAAGCACTCAGCTGGAATGCAAGAGAACAGGCACTTGTAAGCTCAGGCTGTTCATATTTTCCTAGGGTCAATGCCTGATCTGTTGCTCTTTATTCCAGTGCCCATCAGCTCAGGAGCTACTGTGCCAGAGCAGGGCTTGGGCAGCAGCAGGGTGGCTGCAGATCTCCATCAATGACTTCAGCCACACTGCCTTGCCACCACAGGAGGAGGGCAGGTCAACCTCTTGGTTGTCCTCCAAACAGGCTTTTGGCTCGTCTGCAGTCAGCCAGGGCAGTGTCACACCCAGCCCTGGTCCCCAGAGGCATGTCCCTGGCAGAGCATGGTGCGAGGAAGGAGCTTCCCAGCTGGAGTTGTTCCCTCAGCTGAGGAAGGCTGTGCCGTACCGGTAGGAGCGAGCGTCCCTCCGAGGTGATCAGGACGTTAATATTGCATGGGAATTCCATCTGGTGGTAACTGAAGTCATAATCCACCTTCTGCCAGGTGATCAGGTTGCCCAGGGCCGTCACGTTGTGCACACCTACAACACCAACAGCCACTTTTAACTCTGCCAGCTGCACCCAAACACATGCCAGAATACAACAGCAACAGCCACTTAACTCTGCCAGCTGCACCCAAACGCCTGCCAGACCTCAGTTCCCCTCTCCCCACCCTCCCCAAATCTGTTTTTAATGAGCAGCTGGCAGAGAAAAAAAAACCAAAACCTCCTGCAAAGCATCCTGCTGCTTCCTGTGCCTGTGGTGTCTGCCAGATGGAGACAGCCAGACAGTTCTTCCCAGACTAATTCCTCACCTTGCCTTCCTTAACAGCTGTCAGAGGTTGAGGTTGTGTCAGCTTCTTCCCTGCCATCAGCTTCAACTCAACTGGATTTGGTGAAGTTGGTCATAGAAGGGTTTAGGTTGGAAGGGAGCTCAAAGCTCAGCCAGTTCCAACCTCCCTGTGCCTCCCACTAGAACAAGTCACTCAAGGACTCATCCAGTCTGGTCCTGAACACTTCCAGGGAGGTTGTGGAGCACAGAAGCACCCAATGTGATCAAATTGGGTGCTTCTGTGCTCCACAACCTCCCTGGGCAACCTGTGCCCACCCTCACTGCAAACAACTTCCTCCTAACATCCACTTTCAACCTCCCCCCTGACACTTCAAACCCATTTCTCGTCCTCCTCTTGCCATCATCAGACCTTGTCAATAGTCCCTCCCCAACGCTCCTGGAGCCCCCTTCAGATCCTGGAAGGCCACTCCAAGCTCTCCTGGCAGCCTTCTCTTCTCCAGGCTGCAGAGCCCCAACTCTCTCAGCCTGTGCTCAGAGCAGAGCTGCTGCAGCCCTCTCAGCATCTTGTTGACCTCCTTTGGACTGGCTCCAACACTTCCATGTCCTCCTTGTGTTGGGGGCTGCAGAGCTGCACACAGTATGAAGAAGTCTTGCAGGCTCTCCAGGCTAGATTTTTCCTGGCCCAGTAGCTGTGCCAGCAGCCAATGTTTCCAGTGGCTCAACAAAGCAAGGTAACCATTTGCAGAAGGGAAAAAACAACTCAAACCCTTCAAATTTCCTCAAACCACTACCCTTGACCTGACAGTGTAACTTAACAGTTTAAGGGGAGCAAGACCAGAATGATAATGAGTTTTTTGGGTTTTTCTTCAGCCATTCTTGTACAGAACTTACTCACCCTGCTTGGAACTGAGTTATTTAAAACCTAGAAAGAGTGAATTAAGCTCAGTAAATTAAGTGGGTGCTTAGCTCTTGGAGTGCTCCCTCTGAAAGAGTGACATGCACCTAACAGGATCACAGCACTTTAGGAGTTGAAAGGGACCCAATGAGATCATCGAGTCCAACCCCCCCTGCTAGGGCAGGACCAGACAATCTAGCACAGATCACAGAGGAACACATCCAGACAGGCCTTGAAAGGCTCCAGAGGAGGAGACTCCACAACCTCTCTGGGCAGCCTGTGCCACTGCTCTGGGACCCACACAGGCAAGAGGTTCCCCCTTGTGTTGAGGCAGAACCTCTTTTCCTGGAACTTAAACCCTACCCTAGATCAGGCTGATCTAGTGGGAGGTGTCCCTGCCTATGGCATAGGGGGGTTGGAACTGGCTGATCTTTGAGGTCTCTTCCAGCCTAAACCATTCTATGAAATTCTTCACTACAAGGGGAGTAAGACCCTGGAATGGATTGTCCAGAGAGGTTGTAGATGCTTCCTCCCTGGAGATGTTCAAGGGCCTTGAGTAACCTGATCTAGTTGAGAAGTGTCCCCATCCCTGGCAGGGAGGTTGGATTAGATGATCATAGAATCAGTCAGGGCTGGAAGGCACCACAAGGATAATCCAGTTCCAACCCCCTGCCATGCCCACGACACCCTACCCTAGAGCAGGCTGCCCACAGCCTCTGCCAGCCTGGCCAAAAACACCTCCAGGGATGTGGCCCCAAACACCTCCCTGCAGGGGCAGCCCATTCCAGCCTCTCACTACTCTCATGCTCAGGAACTTCCTCCTCACCTCCAGCCTCAATCTCCCCACCTCCAGCTTTCCTTCATTCCCCCTACTCCTGTCACTCTCTGATAGCCTAAAAAGTCCCTCCCCAGCCTTTTTGTAGGCCACTTTCAGATACTGGAAGGTCACAGGAAGGTCACCTCAGAGCTTCCTCTTCTCCAGCCTGTACAGCCCCAACTCTTTTAGTCTGTGCTCATGGGAGAGATGCTGCAGCCCTCTGATCATTCACGTCTAAAGCAGTGCAGGAAGCTGGTGCCACAGCCCAAGTCAGCTAACAAGAAGGAATCATCATTCTGTTCCTCACACTACTTTTTCTTTTTAGCTCCAGTTTTAAGCTGAGTTTTCAGGGATGGTTTCCACAACCGTAGGGAAAACACCAAGCACGAGGCCCACGGTTCTCCAACTTCTGCATTCATTATCACAGCAAACTGCAAGGTTCTCCTGCTGAATTCCAGGTGTTTTGGTGTAAAGGATTACCCCAGTTAGTGGCAGACACTGCCCACAGCTCCCTACAACGCCTACAAAGCTGTGCCGAACGAGGAACCATCTCGTCTCGGTATCAGTCGTTTGTGGTCTGAGCTTTGTGACTCAACACCACCAGAAACTTCCAGGAAGAAAGGGAAAACAAAAAAAAAACCCAAAAGAACTCAAGCCTCAGGTTGCCTCAGCAAGCTGCAGACTAGCAGGAAGCTAAGTGAAGCAGTGAAAATAAGACACGGAAACCGCAGCTCGGCGACAGAAACCTTCCGGTGGGGGCACAGTTAGCATCAGTGGCTTTGAGCATACCAACTTGTATCACAGAATGGTTTAGGTTGGAAGAGACCTCAAAGATCATCCTGTTCCCTGGGCAACCTCTTCTAGACTCTCGCCACACTCATGTTAAAGGATATTTAAGGTCATAGAATCATGGAATGGTTGAGGTTGGAAGGGAGCTCAAAGCTCAGCCAGTTCCAACCCCCCTGTGCCATAGGCAGGGACACCTCCCACTAGAACAGGACACTCAAGACCTCATCCAGCCTGGCCTTGGACACCTCCAGGGAGGGAGCAGCCACAACCACCCAGAGCAACCTCTGCCAGTGTCTCACCACCCTCACTATAAACAACTTCCTCCTAACATCCAGTTTCAATTTCCCCTCTGCCAGTTTGAACCCATTCCCCCTCGTCCTGTCATTACAAGACCTTGTGAACAGTCCCTCCCCAGCCCTCCTGTAGGCTCCCTTCAGATACTGGAAGGTTACTATAAGGTCTCCTCGAAGCCTTCTCTTCCCCAGGCTGCAGAGTCCCAACTCTCTCAGCCTGTCCTCATAGCAGAGGTGCTCCAGCCCTCTGAG
Organism: Psilopogon haemacephalus; assembly: GCA_013396835.1. Taxonomy (NCBI): domain Eukaryota; kingdom Metazoa; phylum Chordata; class Aves; order Piciformes; family Megalaimidae; genus Psilopogon; species Psilopogon haemacephalus. Next base: position 70,503 of record VWZI01022747.1, read on the forward strand.
CATCTTCGTGGCCCTCCTCTGGACCCTCTCCAGCAGTTCCATGTCCTTCCTGTGCTGGGTGCTTCAGAACTGCACACAGTACTCCAGGTGGAGTCTGAGGAGAGCAGAGCCAAGGGGCAGAATCCCCTCCCTTGCCCTGCTGCCCACAGCTGCTCTTGCTGCAGCCCAGCACACAGTTGCTGTCTGGGCTGTGTGTGCACACTGCAGGCTCATGTTGAGCTTCTCATCCACCCAGACCCCCAGGTCCTTTTCCTCAGGGCTGCTCTCTAGCCACTCACCACCCAGCCTGGAGTTGTGCTTGGGATTGCAGGACCTTACACTTGGCCTTGTTACATTCCCTGGAGGTGAGATCTGTCTTTCCTGAGGGCAGAATGCCTACCTGTGGTGTCGAGCTGTCCCTGCTCCAGCTGGGTCTCGTCTATCAGCAGGGAGGTGTTGCTGGCGAGCTGCAGCACTCCACTGACCAAGCGGTTGGCTGCGTAGTCTTTGCGTGGGATCAGCCGCAGGTGGTTCATGTTCTCTATGGTCATCTGCAGGCGGTGGGACTGCAACCAGAGCACAAACTCCCTCAGCACCATCCCTCCCCTTCTGGTTTCCCTCCTGGAACCTGCTTCCTACAGCTGTGAGCCTCCACGGTCTCAGAGAATGGGTTAGGGTGGAAGGGAGTTCAAAGCTCAGCCAGTTCCAACCCCCCTGTGCCATAGGCAGGGACACCTCCCACTAGAACAGGTTGCTCAAGGCCTCATCCAACCTGGCCCTGAACACCTCCAGGGAGGGAGCATCTACATTTTAACTGGTTTCAGCAATTTTACATAGTTTTGGGTTGTTTTGGTTTGGTGTTTTCGCATTCTCTTTGCAAACAAGTTGAAATTCAAACTCAAGAGCTTGTCCTTTCCAGCTTCAAACTATGACTCAAGACAAACTGCTCTGCACACACAGGTGCCTGTGACATCTGGCTGGACAAATGGTGAGCATAATCATGGGATGGGTTAGGTTGGAAGGGAGCTCAAAGCTCAGCCAGTTCTAACCCCCCTGTGCCATAGGCAGGGACACCTCCCACTAGATCAGGTCATTCAAGACCTCATCCAGCCTGGCCTTGAACACCTCCAGGGAGGGAGCAGCCACAACCTCCCTGGGCAACCTGTTCCAATCCCTCACCACCCTCACTGTGAAGAACTTCCTCCTAACATCTCGTTCAAATCTCCCCTCCGCCAATTTGAACCCATTCCCCCTCGTCCTGTCATTACAAGACCTTGTGAACAGTCCCTCCCCAGCCCTCCTGTAGCCCCCTTCAGATAATGTAAGGTTGCTATAAGGTCTCCTGGCAGCCTTCTCTTCTCCAGGCTGAAAAGCCCCAGCTCTCAGCCTGTCCTCACAGCAGAGGTGCTTCAGCCCTCTGATCATCTTCATGGCCCATCATCATCCTGGTTGCCGAGGTTAAAGAGCAAACCTCAAGTGCCAAGCAAGCTGTTACCTCCCCCCACCTTTATCTACCCTGCAGATAGGCAGCAGGAGCCTGCCCAACATCTCCCCCCACCCCCCAGGAGCTGCAGGCAGTGGTGCCTCTGTTCTTACTGCCGGGACGAGCTGCTGGATGATGCGGTAGATGTGCTCGGTGAAGACGCTGTGGCGGGGACAGCCGCTCAAGTTGAGGGTGAACTTCCCCAGGGGCAGCACATCTCGTCTGGCGTAGCTAAACCAAAGGCAGCACAGGTTAGCAAGCAGCTGAGGAACATCCTGGACAAAGGCACTGAGCACTGAGAGCTGTGCAGGGGCTCTGCTAGCTGGCAGGGTTTGGATACCCATACGTGTACGCACATAGCAGTCATCCCTTCTGGTCTTCTCCAGTGGCCAAGGAACTGGCTTAGGCTGCAGGCAGCTCTGGAAAGCTTTGCAGCACTGCCCAAGAGCAGCACAATTGCAGTGCTTGAGATCTTGCACTCTGCCTTGCACCCAGAAAGGATGACCACATAGCAGCCACCCTTTTTGCCTTCTCCAGGGGCCAAGGAGCTAGCTTAGGCTGGAGGGAGCTCTGGAAAGCTTTGCAGCACTGCCCAAGAGCAGGACAATTCCAGTGCTAGATATCTTGCATCCTGCCTTGCACCCAGAAAGGGTGGCCACATAGCAGCCACCCTTTTTGCCTTCTCCAGGGGCCAAGGAGCTAGCTTAGGCTGGAGGCAGCTCTGGAAAGCTTTGCAGCACTGCCCAAGAGCAGAACAATTATACCCCTCAAGATCTTGCACCCTGCCTTGCACCCAGAAAGGATGACCACATAGCAGCCATCCTTTTTGCCATCTCCAATGGCCAAGGAGCTAACTTAGGCTGCAGGCAGCTCTGGAAAGCTTTGCAGCACTGCACAAGAGCAAGACAACTGCAGAGCTTTAGATCTTGCACCCTGCCTTCCAGTGTCCTGTTCTTGTGCTCCATTGATGCTCTGTAAACCTGATGCTTCATCCTTCTCCTTTCTCATTGCCCAAGCTCCATCTCCCTGCTCAGGGCACTTCCTTTGCCCGCCCTCAGCTTTCCTCTCCCTCTTCTTTCTGTACTGCTTCTCCCTTCATTCTTGACATATTTCAACTTGGTGATAGCAGCTCAGAGAGAAAACACATTCTGGTCTAAGTCTTGGAAGACTCACAAGTCCCACTGGTAGGAACACAACGAGCTCAGAATAAAACACAAACCAACCAAAGACATAGTGGCAGGTGGAGGGGGGGAGTTGGAACCAGCTGCTCCTTGAGGTCCCTTCCAACCCTGACAATTCCATGAATTCTGTTTACCTGGGGACAAAGGGTGAGGGCAGGCTGTAAACACAAGCCCAGCACAGAGCTATGCTGCATTAGGATCTGTCTTCACAGCACCTGCCTCACCGAGGCTGGGAAGTGTCTCACAGCTTTTTACACCTCAGCAGCAGGCATGGGAAAGGTGAAGATGCTGAGTCCAATTACAGCTGTGCTCAACAGGTGTGTGCCCTGCTGTTTCCTTCTCAGAGGAATGGCAATTTTGAGACCCATCAACCAAGTGGTTTATTGCCCAAGAAACAACTTCTCTCCCCCCAACCTATTTAAAACAAATGGAATCCATTTTAATTTTAACAGAAAGGCCAACATGAAAATTTGAACACCACAACCATACTTAATCCAATGGAAACACAGTGCCTGAAGCTTCACACCTGAAGTTGTAATGAGCCAAAGGATGCTGCTCCTCCATCCAGTGACAGCTGAAGCCAGCAGCAGAGAAGGTTAAGCAAATCCACTTTAATCAGCCCCCAAGGCTGATCACATTCAACTGCAGCAGCAGCTCAGGTGGTGAGTTTGCATCAGCTGCTAAATGGGGGTCACTTGAACTTGCCATTAAACAGATGTCAGCATTTAATGAAACAAACTCCTAGAATATCCCTTTCAGCACCTTTTAGTACCTGAGCTACAACTACTGCAGCTGGTAAATGCCATCTCTGAGCAGTGTCACTCTGAGCAGTGACATCCTACTCAGTAAAAGAAGCTACAGGAAAAAAAAATGAAGAAGCTAGAGAGAAGAAGCTACCTCTGTCTTGAAGTGCATCTTGGAGACTTTGTTCAACTCTCAGAGGAGCACTGAAAGACCACAAACTGCCCTTTCAGCAGACCTTACTAATAACCTGTTTGACAAGGCAGCTCTAGCTGGAGGAAAGCACTGCTGGAGGAAGTACTGTTTAAGCCCTTTCTGCCTTTTAGTTTCAGAGTGGTGAATCATAGAATGGTTGAGGTTGGAAGGGAGCTCAAAGCTCAGCCAGTTCCAACCCCCCTGTGCCATAGGCAGGGACACCTCCCACTAGAACATATTGCTCAAGGACTCATCCAGCCTGGTCCTGAATCCTTCCATAGAGATTGTGGAGCACAGAAGCACAAAATGGGATCTTTGAACACCTTCCAGGGAGGAAGCAGCCACCACCTCCCTGGGCAACCTGTGCCAGTGTCTCACCACCCTCACTGCAAACAACTTCCTCTTAACATCCACTTTCAAGCTCCCCTCTGACACTTCAAACCCATTCCTCCTCATCCTCTCATTACCAAACCTTGTCAATAGTCCCTCCTCAGCCTTCCTGTGGTCAACGTTCAGATCCTGCACGGCTACTCCAAGGTCTCCTGGCAGCCTTCTCTTCTGCAGGCTGCAGAGCCTCAACTCTCTCAGCCTGTGCTCAAAGCAGAGCTGCTGCAGCCCTCTCAGCTGCATCTTGGTGGCCTCCTCTGCACTGGCTCCACCACTTGCATGTGCTGCTTGTGCTGGGGGCTGCAGAGCTGCAGACAGTGCTGCAGGTGGGGTGTGAGGAGAGCAGAGCCAAGGGGCACAATCCCCTCCCTTGCCCTGCTGCTCACAGCTGCTCTTGCTGCAGCCCAGCACACAGTTGCAACCTGTGCCAGTGTCTCACCATCCTCACTGCAAACAACTTCCTCCTAACATCCAGTTTCAACCTCCCCTCTGCCACTTCAAACCCATTCCTCCTGATCCTGTCATTACAAGACCTTGTCAATAGTCCCTCCCCAGCCTTCCTGTAGGCCCCTTTCAGATACTGGGAGGCTGTGAAGTCCCCCATAAAAGGAGATCCCTTTTAAAAGGATGACCATGGAAACTCTCAGCAAACACCTAAATACTTACACTGTGGAGATGAGATGCAATATAAGGTACTCAGCAGCCAGGCTGTCTCCCAGAAGGGCGTGGGTGAGGAACCCAAGCAACTCTGCTCTCACTGGTGACAGCTCAGACATGAAATTAGAGACAACTGAAAGAGCAGAAGAGAACAACTGTCAGCAAGCAGGCAGGTCCTTGCCCTCTCCCTTCTACAGAAATCCATTTTTCTGAGAGAGTTTGATGAAGGTTTGAGGGAAGCTGCAGCACAGGAGGTTCCAGCTCGACACAAGGGGCAACTTCTTGACTGGAAGGGCCCCAGAGCACTGGAGCAGGCTGCCCAGAGAAGTTGTGGAGTCTCCTCCTCTGGACACTTTGAAAACCTGCCTGGATGCATTCCTGTTCAGACTACCCTAGGGGATCCTGCTTGGCAGGGGGGGTTGGACTTGATGATCTGTGGAGGTCCCTTCCAGCCTCTTAAGGCTCTGTGATTCTCTAATTCTTTTCCCCATCACAGGCTGCCCAGAGATAGATGGTTACTTTAAAGCAGTGCAGGAAAAATAAGCACTTGGTGGTTTCCAAGTGAGCAATGACCCCCTTGGGATAACCTGAGTCACCCCCAGTGGCTCATCACAGATGCTTTCTTTTCAATGCAATGCCTTTGCACAAGGCTGTAGGGTTGGCAGACACATTTCTAGTATCAGTAGCCTAAAAGCAGACATCTCTCCACCCCCCCTTACACGCAGCACATCTTAGGACAAGCAACACAGGGCACATAAGCAAGAAACTCTCTCAGCCTGTGCTCGGAGCAGAGCTGCTGCAGCCCTCTCAGCTGCATCTTGGTGGCCTCCTCTGCACTGGCTCCACCACTTGCATGTGCTGCTTGTGCTGGGGGCTGCAGAGCTGCAGACAGTGCTGCAGGTGGGGTGTGAGGAGAGCAGAGCCAAGGGGCACAATCCCCTCCCTTGCCCTGCTGCCCACAGCTGCTCTTGCTGCAGCCCAGCACACAGTTGCTGTCTGGGCTGCACTCACACTGCAGCCTCATCTTCAGCTTTGCACCAGCCCAGACCCCCAGGTCCTGTTCCTCAGGGCTGCTCTCAGCCATTCCCCAACAAGCCTGCAGCTGTGCTTGGGATTGTGCTCTCATTCTCCAGTATGCTTATGGATGAGCTACGGGGCTAAATCTTTGGGCATGAACCTAAGTTTCATATAAAATCACCTACTGAAGAAAAATCAACCTGTAAACACCACAAGCACAGCCACTTGCCTCTTGTCTAGGGCTGTGGTGTTAAATGGAGGAGTCACAGGCTCACAGGATGTCAGGAATTGGAAGAGACCCAAAGAGATCCTCAAGTCCAACCCCCCTGCCAGAGCAGGACCATCCAATCTAGCTCAGGGCACACAGCAACACATCCAGACAGAGGCTGCAAAGGCTCCACACAAGGAGACTCCACAACCTCTCTGGGCAGCCTGTGCCACTGCTCTGGGACCCACCCAGGCAAGAAGTTGCCTCTNTCCTCCCCAGGCAGTGCTGCAGTCCCCTCAGCATCCTCACAGCCCTCCCCTGGACCCTCTCCAGCAGGTCCCTGTCCCTCTGAAACTGGGAAGCCCCAAACTGAAGGCAGTGCTCAAGATGAGGTCTCAGCAGGGCAGAGAAGAGGCAAAGAAGAACCTCCCTTGATCTGCTGGACAAACTCTTCTTGGTACACCCCAGGATCCCCTTGGCCCTCTTGGCCCCCAGGGCACATTGCTGTGCCATGGATGTTCTCTACCATCACTCCTAGGTCCCTCTCCACAGGGCTGCTCTCCAGATTTAAATCCCAACCCTGCCCCTTGACACAGCTTTCCACCTACCAGTGAAGAGTTTTCTCACATGCCCTAGGAAAGCAGGCACTGGCATGCACACAGAGGGAAGTCACCTTCAGATACTCACAGGTTTTGCTCTCCTCTTCGTTAAGGCAAGCAGGCAGTAAGGGGTTAATGTGCTGCAATTTCTGTGCCAAAATCACATGGATCCTGGGGACTAAGGAGGCAGGAGGGCTGTGTACTCTCTGTTCTTCTGCTGTGTCCATAGACTCCATAAGATCCAAGGTTGAGCCTTCCCTAGGAAAGGGCACAGCCACTTTAGGAACATTCCACACAAATTCCTGCCCCTCTGACTCAGGGCAGATGGAAGAAGGCCAAGAGCAGAGCAGGCAGTCAGAACCACCAACACCCACTGCCAGCTCCTGCTTACTCCTCCCATATTCAAGCTACCTGCTTCAGGATTTTTTAAACCCATCCTAAACGTTGATTCACAAGGATACAGAGAAGGCAGCACAGGCTTGACTACAAAAAAAATAAGCTATTTTCAGTCAGATAATAAAATCTGACATCAAAAGGAGCAAGCACCAGGAGCAGTGTGGGCAGCAGGGCCAGGGAGGTGATTGTGCCCCTCTGCTGTGCTCTGCTGAGAGCCCACCTGGAGTAGTGCATCCAGTGCTGGAGACCCTGGGACAAGAGGGATGTGGAGATGCTGCTGGAGGTGTGCAGAGAAGGGCCCCGAGGATGCTCAGAGGGCTGCAGCACCTCTGCTATGAGCACAGCCTGAAAGAGTGGGGGCTGTGCAGGCTGCAGAAGAGGAGGCTCCCAGGGGACCTTCTTGTGGCCTTCCAGGATCTGAAGGGGACTACAAGAAAGCTGGCAAGGGACTTTTGAGGCTATGAGGGAGTGCCAGGAGTGGGGGGAATGGAGCAAAGCTGGAGGTGAGGAGGAAGTTTGAAGTGTCAGAGGGGAGATTGAAACTGGATGTTAGGAGGAAGTTGTTTGCAGTGAGGGTGGTGAGACACTGGCACAGGTTGCCCAGAGAGGTTGTGGCTGCTCGTTCCCTGGAGGTGTTCAAGGCCAGGTTGGAGGGGGCCTTAAGCAAACTGTTCTAGTGGGAGGTGTCCCTGCCTATGGCACAGGGGGGTTGAAACTGGATGAGCTTTAAGTTCTCTTCCAACCTAAACCATTCTATGACCTTCAAGTTCTTTCATCATGAGAGTGGTGACAGCCTGGAAGAGGCTGCCCAGGGAGGTGTTTGGGGCCAGGTCCCTGGAGGTGTTTGGGGCCAGGCTGGCAGAGGCTGTGGGCAGCCTGCTCTAGGGTAGGGTGTCCCTGGGCATGGCAGGGGGGTTGGGACTGGCTGATCCTTGTGGTCCCTTCCAACTCTGACTGATTCTATGATTCTAAGATCTATCCCCCCCGCAAAAAAAACCCCAACCCTCATTTACTATTTGCTGCACAAAATGTAGCTTCAAATCAAATGTGACAGAGTGTTCTGTTCAGCCTGTACTGACTGAAGCCTAAACAGCAGGTTCAAAGAAAATAAGGTAATGATTTAGGACATTTGCCTGTGTGGGACTTTGATTCCCAACAGCACCTTCTGGACAGTCAGACAGCAGCTACATCACTGGCTAAGTGAAAATAAATGAGCAACTAAATCCTAATGCACCTCAGCTGCAATTTGATGGTAGCACTTCCCAATTTAGCTTTGCTCTCCCTGGTGAAGCCTCACAAAAGCCTTTCCAGGTGGTTTTAATTTGTCATGTACCAATTAGAATCCCTTAAGTGAGTGTATCAGGTGATTGTAACACCAAGTAAATATTTCACAGAATCATAGAATGTCAGGGACTGGAAGGGACCTCCAAAGCTCATCCAGTCCAACCTCCCTGTAGAGCAGGAGCACCCAGAGAAGATCACACAGGAATGCATCCAGGCAGGTTTGGAATATCTCCAGAGAGGGAGACTCCACAACCCCCCTGGGCAGCCTGGTCCAATGCTTTGTCATCCTCACAGGGAAAAAATTCCTCCTCATGTTCACATGCAACCTCCTCTGCCTCAACTTCCACCCAGTGCCCCTTGTGCTGTCCCTGGGCATCACCCAGCAGAGCTGGCTCCAGCCTCCTGCCACTCACCTGCACATCTTGAGAACCATTGCTGAGGTCACCTCTCAGCTCCTCTTCTCCCAGCAGCACATCCCCAGCTCCCTCAGGCTCTCCTCCTAACAGAGCTCTTCCATTCCCTTCAGCATCTTTGTGCTGGACTCTCTCCAGCAGTTCTATGTCCCTCTGGAGTTGGGGGGCCCAGAACTGGACATAGTACTGCAGATGTGGCCTCAGCAGGGCACAGCAGAATCCTAGAATCAGTCAGGGTTGGAAGGGACCACAAGGATCAGCCAGTTCCAACCCCCCTGCCATGCCCAGGGACACCCTACCCTAGAGCAGGCTGCCCACAGCCTCTGCCAGCCTGGCCAAAAACACCTGCAGGGAGCTGGCCCCAAACACCTCCCTGCAGGGGCAACCCATTCCAGCCTCTCACCACTCTCATGCTCAGGAACTTCCTCCTCACCTCCAGCCTCAATCTCCCCACCTCCACCTTTGCTCCATTCCTCCTACTCCTCTCACTACCTGATAGCCTCAAAAGTCCCTCCCCAGCTTTTTTGCAGCCCCCTTCAGGTACTGGAAGGCCACAAGAAGGTCCCCTGGGAACCTCCTCTTCTGCAGCCTGCACAGCCCCAACTCTTTCAGGCTGTGCTCACAGCAGAGGTGCTGCAGCCCTCTGACCCAGCCCCTGAGTAGAGGGGCAGGAGAACCTCTCTCGACCTCCTACCCACAGCCCTTCTAACCCAGCCCAGAATGGCACTGGCCTGGTACCAGTTTTCAAAGCTGAAAGGCTTTCTAACTGCAGAGCCTCTTCAGCAGTCCACCACCAGACTGCTCACCCTTCTCATTACAAGAAAGTTCTTTTGTTAGCATTCAAAACGTTGCTGAATGCCACCCTTTTGTCTGTTTGTGAGCCAATTGCAGGCAGAAAAAAACCCAACCAAACAAAACCCAACAGTCTCTGGCAGACAAACTGAGCTGTCAGTCTGGGATCAGCTGTCTGACAGATGAGAACAAAAAGCAGCTGACCAGGCTGAGTTAACTTTCAAGAAGCTGGCACTGGAACAGATTGACACTGCACTCTCCATACTGTGCTCATCAGCAGGATAAACAGAAATCATCTCAAGCACAACCAGCTGTGTGCAGATGTTAGACTGGGCAGCAGCTCTGCTTTAAGAAACAACTTCCTGAGTCCCTCTGGTTTAGTTTAGGCAAAGAGCTGCAGAAAGCAGGTGAAATAGAATCATAGAATCAGTCAGGGTGGAAAGGGACCACAAAGAGCAGCCAGTTCCAACACCCCCTGCCATGCCCAGGGACACCCTACCCTAGAGCAGGCTGCCCACAGCCTCTGCCAGCCTGGCTGCAAACATCTCCAGGGATGTGGCCCCAACCACCAGTATCTGAAGTGGGATACAAAAACGCTGGGGAGGGACTTTTTAGGCTATGAGGGAGTGCCAGGACTAGGGGGAATGGAGCAAAGCTGGAGGTGGGGAGATTGAGGCTGGAGGTGAGGAGGAAGTTGTTGAGCATGAGAGTGGTGAGAGGCTGGAATGGGTTGCCCCTGCAGGGAGGTGTTTGGGGCCAGATCCCTGGAGGTGTTTTTGGCCAGGCTGGCAGAGGCTGTGGGCAGCCTGCTCTAGGGTAGGGTGTCCCTGGGCATGGCAGGGGGTTGGGACTGGCTGCTCCTTGTGGTGCCTTCCACCCCTGACTGATTCTATGATTCTAAGTGGTCAAAGGCACTGGATGAGGCCCTGAGCCACCGTTCTGTGACTCCCATGTCTGTATGCAGCCAAAACATTTTGCTGTGTGTGATGAACACATCCTTCACTCCAGTACCACACCTCAGAGGATCCTTACCTCTCTATGCTGAGCACCGGATCCACAGACAAGATCCCATACACCTCCAGGACATCATTGACTTTGAAGCTCTCCCAGCTCTCATAGACCTGCCACAAAGAAAGCAAAAGAGGCAGATGGGCCAGGGGCACACAAACACGAGGACATCTCAGGAGGCTCAGCTGTAGGCTGCGTGAAGAGATCTTAGTCCTCAGCATTGGTAAGCTTGCACTGGACAGATGAGTGTTTTAATGACACCTTTGCTACACAGACCTAAGCAACTCTGATTTACCAGAGGTAAAGAGCATTCCACACAGACATTTTTTTTTTTGTGCTGCAAGTTTCACAATCAACACAGCATAACCAAAGGCAACTTCAAATGTAACTCCAAAAGGTGTCGCCTCTTTCCTGCCTTGTCCCATCCCAAAGTTTTCCCCTTTTGCTTTCAGGATTTGTCCTGTTTAATGCCAGCTACACTCTCCAAACACACTTTGCCAACCTGCATGTTTCTGTGAGTTGGAGTGGGAAGGTGCAAGCTGTAATAAATGCTGATTCTCCCCCTTTACTCTGCTCTTGCCACACTCCACCTGGAGTACTGTGTGCAGTTCTGGAGACCCCAGCACAGGAAGGACATGGAACTGCTGGAGAGAGTCCAGAGGAGGGCCACAAAGATGATCAGAGGGCTGCAGCAGCTCTGCTATGAGGACAGGCTGAGAGAGTTGGGACTTCTCAGCCTGGAGAAGAGAAGGCTTCCAGGAGACCTTATAGTAACCTTCCAGTATCTTAAGGGGACCTACAGGAGGGCTGGGGAGGGACTGTTCACAAGGTCTTGTAATGACAGGACGAGGGGGAATGGGTTCAAACTGGCAGAGGGGAGATTGAAACTGGATGTTAGGAGGAAGTTGTTTGCAGTGAGGGTGGTGAGGCACTGGAACATGTTGCCCATGGAGGTTGTGGCTGCTCCCTCCCTGGACGTGTTCAAGGCCAGGCTGGATGAGGTCTTGAGCGACCTGTTCTAGTGGGAGGTGTCCCTGCCTATGGCACAGGAGGGTTGGAACTGGCTGAGCTTTGAGCTCCCTTCCAGCTTAACCCATTCTGAGCCTATGATCACATTTGGTGCTTCTGTGCTCCACAACCTCCCTGGAGATGTTGAGGACCATGCTGGATGTGTCCTTGAGCGACCTGTTCTAGTGGGAGGTGTCCCTGCCTATGGCACAGGAGGGTTGGAACTGGCTGAGCTTTGAGATCTCTTCCAACCTAAACCATTCTATGATTCTAGCAGCTCCAGTGCAGCACTCCCGAGGAGAAGATGTTAACAGTAAGGAGAAACGATGCAGACAGCTGCAGAAACAAACTTTTGGCCCCCTGAGAGAATTTCTGTGCCTGCAAATTAGGGCAAAACTACCTACTCCCACTCTTAATTCCAGATTCTGCCTGCCTCACTTAGGCCACAGCCACGTTTGCCATCTCCTCACTTGTGTTACCTTCACCAGACAGGCTGGGCCCTTCTCTCCTGGCAATGGGAAATTTAAGTCAAGCGGAGGGGAGCAGTTGGGAGCAGCGAGGTGGTGGCCTGCAGAAGCTTCTGTTTCTAATCTCTTCGGCTCCACACATCCAGGGATATCACTTCCACTGCCTGGAAAACACAGGATTTGTAGGCTCTTCAAACAGCAAGGCAAAGTAACAACGTTCTTCAGGCAGCACCACAGAAGCAAAGCAACTAAACCAGACAAAACCATTTAACAAGGCAACACACCTGACAGGAGATGGTTCCAGTCAGAAGTGTCTCACAAATGCCTGTTTTACAGCATCCAGTTAAGTGTCTGAGTTCTGGCAAAGACCTGAGTGTGTTTCAAAATGTAACGATTCAGCTGTGTGAACATCTTTCTCCTAAAGCCCATAGGGCCCCATGCTTGCCCTCAGCAAGTCAACTGTGTGGCACAGTCGATCTGCTAGAGGGCAGGGATCCATCCAGAGGGAGCTGGATGAGGTGGTTGAGGCCCCATCCCTGGAGATGCTTTCAGCCAGGCTGGTAGAGGCTGTGGGCAGCCTGATCTAGGGTAGGGTGTCCCTGGGCACGGCAGGGGTGGCTGGAATTGGATGCTCCTTGTGGTCCCTTCCAACCCTGACTGATTCTATGATTCTGTGACTATATTTTTTAGCTATATACTGTTGTTTGCAGCAAGGCAGCACCAAACTGGCATGCAGCTTGGCTTCAGTTTACACAGCAAGATCTCCACACAGTCTGAGAGAGAGGATGACATGCAGGTTTTTCCCCAAATTAATAAAGAACCTGCAAGAGACTGGGAAATAAAGAACTAAATCTCAGCCTGCTGCTACAAATGCACGTTTCTGTGGTGCTACATACAGAAGGCAACACCCAGGAGCTGCTGTGCAAATACTCATTTCAGGAATTAACTGCAGAAGGTAATACCAACAAGTCACAGAACGCACAGGCAACACCACCAGCTCATCCACACCACTTCACTTTGAACCACTGAGGACCTCCATGAAGCCACCAGGTGAGTTATGAGGGCTGCAACAAGAGTACTGAAGATCCAAACGACTTGCAAACAACTTCCATTTTGGAAACCTGAACTGTTTGCCAGTTCTGGAAAGCAATCATCAGAAGCATTCATCAGCAGAGATGATTACCCAGGTGTTGCTCTTTCTGTTTGGATGGGTGCAGGTCCATGTCCTCATCTTCCTCGTAGCTCCTCTTGTGGCGACTTGGGGTGTAGGATGTTGAAGGACTAACTCGGTCTTGGCTGGCACTAAGGTAGGCGTGGGACTGGGGATTAAGGACAACAACTCTAGGTTCAGTTCACAAAACTCAAAGAGAAGCAAAAGAGTTGTTGAGGTGCTGGAAGCCCTGTGGAGAGGGACTTGGGGGTGCTGGTGCAGGAGAAGCTGAAGATGAGGCAGCAGTGTGCACTTGCAGGGCAGAGAGCCAAGCAGAGGCTGGGCTGCAGCAGGAGCAGTGTGGGCAGCAGGGCCAGGGAGGTGACTGTGCCCCTCTGCTGTGCTCTGCTGAGAGCCCACCTGGAGTAGTGCATCCAGTGCTGGAGCCCCTGGGACAAGAGGGATGTGGAGATGCTGGAGATGGGCCCCGAGGATGCTCAGAGGGCTGCAGCAGCTCTGCTGTGAGCACAGCCTGAAAGAGTTGGGGCTGTGCAGGCTGCAGAAGAGGAGGCTCCCAGGGGACCTTCTTGTGGCCTTCCAGGGTCTGAAGGGGGCTCCAGAAAAGCTGGGGAGGGACTTTTGAGGCTGTGAGGGAGTGCCAGGACTGGGGGGAATGGAGCAAAGCTGGAGGTGGGGAGATTGAGCCTGAAGGTGAGAAGGAAGTTGTTGAGCATGAGAGTGGTGAGAGGCTGGAATGGGTTGCCCCTGCAGGGAGGTGTTTGGGGCCAGATCCCTGGAGGTGTTTTTGGCCAGGCTGGCAGAGGCTGTGGGCAGCCTGCTCTAGGGTAGGGTGTCCCTGGGCATGGCAGGGGGGTTGGAACTGGCTGCTCCTTGTGGTGCCTTCCAACCCTGACTGATTCTATGACTCTAAGGTGTTGAGAGAAGGGCAGCAAGGCTGTGGAGGGGCCTGGAGCACAGCCCTGTGAGTAGAGGCTGAGGGAGCTGGGGCTGTACAGCTTGGAGAAGAGAAGGCTCAGGGCAGAGCTCATTGCTCTCTGCAGCTCCCTGAAGGAAGGCTGTAGCCAGGTGGGATTAGGCTCTTCTCCCAGGCAACCAGCAACAGAACAAGGGGACACAGCCTCAAGACCAGGGTGGATGAGGCCTTGAGCGACCTGTTCTAGTGGGAGGTGTCCCTGCCTATGGCAGGGGCTTGGAACTGGATGAGCTTTCAGAATACGTCAGTGGGATGCCTGTAGCTCGGCTGAATTTTCTTTCTCCAAGCATTTGCAAACAGAAACAAACAGAATTTCCCCAGACCCTGCCAAGCAAGGAGGGAAGATCTCCTCCAAATCCCCACTAAAATCAGAAAGCAACGCCCCGAAACTGACCTGTGCGTACAGCACCCCACAGGTTTGCCCCTTGTTCGTTTTCTACACCTGCCACCTTCTCCTGGTGTGCTTAACATAAAACTGTGAACTCCTTTCAGTCACTGCTTGCCTAAGAGAGCACTCAGTCAAGCCACAAAAAGATATTTCCTTCACCCACGCTGATTCGCCAGGCACTGGAACGCAGTAGAAAGTCTGTCTCTCGGAGGTGATGGTTTGGGAGGAGCTCAGATCAATTTCCTGCTGAGGCTACAACACCAACAGAAAGGTTTTTTTTGTTAAAGATCTGATTAAGAGGGTTTCCTTAAAAAACAAACAAACAAACAAAAAAAAACCAAAAAAACAAACCAACCCTAACCTCATAGATTGAGTTGCTAAGCCAGAAGGTAGGAGACTACAGAGTCATAAAACAGTGCAACCAAGCAGTCTGGATCATAGAATGGCTTGGGATGGGTGGATGATCAGAGGGCTGCAGCAGCTCTGCTCTGAGCACAGGCTGAGAGAGTTGGGGCTGTGCAGCCTGCAGAAGAGAAGGCTGCCAGGAGACCTTATAGTAGCCTTCCAATAAGAGGGCTGGGGAGGGACTATTGACAAGGTCTTATAATGCCAGGATGAGGAGAAATGGGTTTGAAGTGTCAGAGGGGAGATTGAAAGTGGATGTCAGGAGGAAGTTCTTTACAGTGGCCACCAGAAGGTCCCCTGGCAGCCTCCTCTTCTGCAGCCTGCACAGCCCCAACTCTTTCAGGCTGTGCTCACAGCAGAGGCACTGCAGCCCTCTGAGCATCCTCAGGGCC
The DNA here is from genome assembly GCA_013396835.1 of Psilopogon haemacephalus. Taxonomy (NCBI): domain Eukaryota; kingdom Metazoa; phylum Chordata; class Aves; order Piciformes; family Megalaimidae; genus Psilopogon; species Psilopogon haemacephalus. The sequence continues at coordinate 85,647 of VWZI01022747.1, forward strand.
CTTCTCTGCACACCTCCAGCATCTCTGTGCAGTTCTGGAGCCCAAGGAGAACATGGAACTGTTGGAGAGAATCCAGAGGAACCCACGAAGTGGCATTCCAGTAGCTAAAGGGGGCTACAAGGAGGGCTGGGGAGGGACTATTGACAAGGTCTTGTAATGACAGGACGAGGAGGAATGGGTTTAAAGTGTCAGAGGGGAGAGTGAAGTGGATGTTAGGAGGAAGTTGTTTGCAGTGAGGGTGGTGAGACACTGGCACAGGTTGCCCAGGGAGGCTGTGGCTGCTCCCTCCCTGGAGGTGTTCAGTGCCAGGCTGGATGAGTCCTTGAGTGACCTGTTCTAGTGGGAGGTGTCCCTGCCTATGGCACAGCGGGGTTGGAACTGGATGAGCTTTGAGGTTCCTTCCAACCTAAACAATTCTATGATTCTAGGACTTGAAAGTTCTTCACTATGACAGTGGTGAGAGGCTGGAATGGGTTGCCTAAGGAGGTGGCTGGGGCCACATCCCTGGAGGTGTTTGCAGCCAGGCTGGCAGAGGCTGTGGGCAGCCTGATCTAGTGTGAGGTGTCCCTGGGCATGGCAGGGGGGTTGGGACTGGATGCTCCTTGTGGTCCCTTCCAACCCTGACTGATTCTATGATCATCTAGTTCCAACTCCCCCTGCCAAGAGCAGGGACACCTCACTCTCTGGAGCCTTTCAAGGCCGGTCTGGATATGTTTCTCTGTGATCTGTGCTAGATTGTCTGGTCCTGCCCTGGCAGGGGGTTTGGACTCTATGATCTCCTTGGGTCCTTTCCAACCCCTAACATCCTGTGACCTCCTACCAGAACAGGTTGCTTCAAGCCCCATCCAGCCTGGCTCTGAACATTTCCAGGGCTGGAGTGTGCTGTATGCCTCTGCACTACCACAAGTAAACTCACTGCCACAGCACCAAGTTTCAAGAAGAAGAATTCACTTCTTCCCCCAAGCAAAACAGATTTAAAATAAACCAGGAACAGCTTGAAGTCTGCTGAGCTTAGAATGCCTGGGAGCAGTTGAGAACATTCTGCTCTCCAAATCCTAGGCCATGCTTTAAAAGCAGCAGCTCCAGGAACCCACTGCCTTCCCAAGAAGCTACACTGCATTTATAAAGTGCATCTCTCAGTCTAATATTAATTTAACCCCCCAAAAAGTGGTAGCACTTGTGTGACTTACCCCACATTCTGCCACGTCTCTGTATTTACCAAAATGCAAAACCTGCCAAGAAGAAAGAGGAGAGAGAAAAAAAAAAAAAAAAGAAAAAAAAAAGGCAATCATCTCCTTTCTGACAGCACCAAAATCACTGCAGCCCACAGGCCCTCCAAGAGACACAGCCAAAGCTTTCACTGAGGTTGCAATCAGCAAGTAGAGACGTGTGAGGACTGGAATGGATGCAGGGGCAAACATTTACTGAAGCAGTGTTTCACTTACTCGGGCATTTGTGTTTGGATCCACTGTTTCATACACCCCCATGTAGAACTCAGGATCAAACATATCTTGCACCATGCAGCGGAATTTCACCAAGCTGTTGGGCTTCAGGTAGTGCACAGGAACATCATTCAGTGATGGCACCTACAAGAAAATAAAACTTAGAATCATGGAATGGTTTAGGTTGGAAGAGAGCTCGAAGATCATCCAGTTCCAGCCCCCCTGTGCCATAGGCAGGGACACCTCCCACTAGATCAGGTCATAGAATTATAGAATGGTTTAGGTTGGAAGAGACCTCAAAGCTCAGCCAGTTCCAACCCCCTGTGCCACAGGCAGGGACACCTCCAACTAGAACAGGTCACTCAAGACCTCATCCAGCCTGGCCTTGAACACATCCAGGGAGGGAGCAGCCACAACCTCCCTGGGTAACCTGTGCCAGTGTCTCACCACCCTCACTGTCAAGAACTTCCTCCTAACATCCCATCTAAATCTCCCCTCTGCCAATTTGAACCCATTCCACCTCATCCTGTCATTACAAGACCTTGTGAACAGTCCCTCCCCAGCCCTCCTGCAGCCTCCTGCAGATACTGGAAGGTTGCTATAAGGTCTCCTGGCAGCCTTCTCTTCTCCAGGCTGAAAAGCCCCAACTCCCTCAGCCTGTCCTCATAGCAGAGCTGCTGCAGCCCTCTGAGCATCTTTGTGGCCCTCCTCTGGACTCTCTCCAGCAGTTCCATATCCTCCCTGTGCTGGGGGCTGCAGAGCTGCAGACAGTGCTGCAGGTGGGGTGTGAGGAGAGCAGAGCCAAGGGGCACAATCCCCTCCCTTGCCCTGCTGCCCACAGCTGCTCTTGCTGCAGCCCAGCACACAGTTGCTGTCTGGGCTGTGTGTGCACACTGTTGGCTCATGTTGAGCTTCTCATCCACCAAGACCCCCAGGTCCTTTTCCTCAGAGCTGCTCTCCAGCCACTCACCACCCAGCCTGGAGATGTGCTTGGGATTGCAGCGACCCAGGTGCAGGACCTTACACTTGGCCTTGTATAACTTAATATATTACCAGCTGTTAAGAACAAGAAATGCTCTGCTGTAAGCCAAAATCAGCACCAAAAACTGTCACCAGCTTATCCTCATCTCTCACTGCTCAGCCACCTGCCTCAAACCCTGCCTTGTTGTTGCTATGATTAATTGCCTCTGACAGCTCAGGGCCTTAGCAGGTAACTTAGAATCATAGAATCAATCAGTTAGGGTTGCAAGGGACCACATGGAGCATCTACTTCCAAGCCCTCCGCCATGGGCATGGACACCCTACCCCAGATCAGGCTGCCCACAGCCTCTGCCAGCCTGGCTGCAAACACCTCCAGGGATGAGGCTTCCACCACCTCCCTGGGCAAGCCATTCCAGCCTCTCACCACTCTCATGCTCAACAGCTTAAATAATAATAAATAACTTGAAATAAGAGACTTGCAAAAGAACTGTTTTCTAATTTTGAAGATGAACCCTTTGTTGAAAAAAAAAAAACCCAAACCCCACACGCAGCATCAAAACACACCAAAACCCCCAAAGTGGCTCTCCAGGGAAGAGCATTTTTAAAACCAAACACACACAGTCCCTCCTGTGTAGAAAAAAAACAGCACTTCTAATTCCTGCTAATTCTGCTATCTACACTCTGACTTAGACTGCTATTAATTATAGAGTGCTCACTGACAGGGGAGGAAATAAAGCAACCCAATCACTTTCACTTGGGATTCTTCCAGCCACAAGCAGAACAGATCTGATATTCAAGTTTCTAAATCCACTTATAGCAGTGTTTCCCAATGCTGTTTTCAGCATGGTCTTTCAGAAAAATGCCAGCTTCTGAACTCAAAAGTATTCCTGCTTGGCTTTAAAAGCTGAAGCACAGCTTTCTTGCCAGACTCCATAAACCAGCCCTAATTCAGCCCAGGAAGACAGTTTTTTGCAGAAAAGTAATTTTGCCCTGAAAGCTCAAGCAGCTATTCAGCCCACACAGAATTTGCAGAACTGTGGTAGAAGATGAGGAGAGAAAGGGTTTAAAATGCCAGTGGCATCCTGGTCTGGAGCAGGAGCAGTGTGGGCAGCAGGAGCAGGGAGGTTATTGTGCCCCTGTGCTCAGCACAGACCTTGAGTGCTGTGTCCAGTTCTGGTTGGCTCCATTCAAGAGAGATGTTGAGGTGCTGGAAGGTGTTGAGAGAAGGGCAGCAAGGCTGGGGAGGGGCCTGGAGCACAGCCCCAAGAGGAGAGGCTGAGGGAGCTGGGGGTGTGCAGCCTGCAGAAGAGGAGGCTGAGGGCAGAGCTCATTGCTCTCTGCAGCTGTCTGGAGGGAGGTTGTGGCCAGCTGGGCTTGGGCTCTGCTGCCAGGCAGCCAGGGACAGAAGGAGGGGACACAGGCTCAAGCTGTGCCAGGGCAGGTTCAGGCTGGATGTTAGGAAGAAGTTCTTCACAGTAAGATATTTGCAGACATTGATCAGATCCCCTCTCAGCCTTCTCTTCTCTAAATTAACTGCCCCAGGGCTCTCAGTCACTCTCCACAGAGGAGAGGCTCAAGTCCTCCAATTATCCTCTCTGCTGGACTCTCTCCACCAGGTCCCTGTCTCTCTTGAACTGCGGAGCCCAAAACTGGACACAGTATTTCAGGTATGGTCTCACTAGGGTGGAGGAGAGGAGGAGAAGAACCTCACTAGCTTTGCTGGCCAGACTTTTCCTGATGATCTTGGTGGTCTCTTCCCTGGAGGTGTTCAAGAAAAGCCTGGATGGGGCACTGAGTGCCATTGGCTAGGGCTGGGTGATAAGGTTGGACCGGATGAGGTTGGAGGTTTCTTCCAACCTGCCTGATTCAGTTACAATTCTATTCTATATATATATATAGAATAGTGGAGATTTAGACAGGATGCTAGGAGGAAGTTGTTTGCAGTGAGGGTGGTGAGACACTGGAACAGGTTGCCCAGGGAGGTTGTGGCTGCTCCCTCCCTGGAGGTGTTCAAGGCCCGGTTGGATGAGTGCCTTGAGCAACCTGTTCTAGTGAGAGTTGTCCCTGCCTATAGCACAGGGGGGTTGGAACTGGATGACCTCTGAGCTCCCTTCCAACCTAAACCATTCTATGACCTGTTCTAGTGGGAGGTGTCCCTGCCTATGGCACAGGAGGGGTTGGAACTGGATGAGCTTTGAGCTCCCTTCCAGCCTAAACCATTCTATGATTTGATTCTATTCTATTCTATTCTAACCTGGCTGCTTCTCTGAAAAGCAGCAGCTCAGAACCTTGCAGTGTACAAACACTGAACTGCAGACTGGCAGGAGCTGGCCAGCAGGAACCCCTCCAAAAGTGACAGCTCCAGCTCCTGCCATCTGCTGGATTGTCTCACAAGCAGGCAGCAGTCAGCACTCAAGACCCAGGGCAAGAGGAGCACTCTGAGGTCAAGTGGATCTGCCTCTCGGTTTCAATCAGCCTTTTCACATCCTTGCTTTGCCGATTAAAGCAACCGAGATGCAAATAACGGAAGCACAGAGCCTAGGCTGAAACGCTCGCCCTGAAAGGAGGAGCTGCTCAGATGCACATCGCGGCAAACAGTTAAGAGACACAAGAGAACAGAACTTCAGGTAGGCAAAGCAGGACGAAACAGCCTTACCCAGTTGGTAGCGTTATTTTCTTTCAGCTTCTCCTTGAAGTATTCGGTTACCTTCTTCTCCCAGTCCGAGCTGGGAAGATTTTGAGCTGCGAGCAAAAAGAGAGATCCGTGGGGTGTGTGTTACCGGAGGGCAGAGCCGATTCCCCCCCGGGCATCGTCTCGGCACGGTAAAGCAATGCGAACCGCGCACAGCGCCGCGTCTCAGGCTGCTTTGCGCCTCTCACAACCGCGCTGGCTTCACACCTTGCACCCTTTTCAGGCGGGCGAGAAGCGAGGAAGGGCTCTGAAAACGCCCAGCGGGCAAGCGGAGGGGAGGAAGCGAGGCACAACTTTCCGCTTTTACGTTCGCCGCCGAAAAAA
>VWZI01022748.1:10447-27180 GCA_013396835.1 Psilopogon haemacephalus
CTATGCTATGCTATGCTATGCTATGCTATGCTATTCATCACCATAAGCCACTGGCAATGTCATCAGGTCTGTGCTGGGCCTGCCCAGGCTGGGAAGCAGTACCAGGATGTTTGCAAGTGGCAGCCCCAAAGAGCCCAGGCAGGGTGGGCAGTGCTGGCAGACACTTGGCAGAAGAGCACAGCAGAGCCTCTGCTCCCCTACAAGTACACAGCAGCACCCCAGAGGCAGCAGTCAGCAGCATTGGGCAAGAGACTCTGGGCCTGCAGGGCATCAGCCTGACCCTGCAGAGGCACAGAGGTGCCACGGGGCTGGCACAGGCAGATGGAGACTCTCCCCCTCCTCATCCTGCACCCCAGTACTGAGGCTCCCATCTCCTCCCAGTCCAGTGGATCCACACCCACAGGGTCTCATCCCTTCCCAGGTGCCCCTGTGCTGTGCCTGGCTCCCACTCCCACCCCTCTACTGGTGCACCTATACTGGAGTTAGGGACCCCCAAGAAGCTGGAGATAGGGACCCCTAAGAAGCAGGCACACTGGCAGTCCCCTGGCACTCTCTGATTGCCACTGGGACAACAACCCAACCTTGACAGGAGGTGCAGCAGCCCACAGGGAGCATCTGGAGCCCCTGACTGCAAGACAGGAGACACAAAAGAGCTTCCTCTCCAAACTCCTCCCTTGAATCCAGGGTCCCGCAGGACACAGAGCACCCAGAATCAGAGTCCCTTGGCTGGGAAGGGACCAGGCTTGTTTTGCCTTAAGGAAACAGAAGCTCCTTAGGCAGGTGCAGCAGGAAACAGCAGATGAGTAGAGACTACAGCCAGACGGCCTGGGAGATGCTCCAGGATGAGGCTCCAGCCCCACACGGCAGAGCCAAGGCAGAGCCTGTGCCAGCACCTGGAGGCAGCCAGGGAGAGACTGAATGAAACCCAACAGGGACAAGTGCAGAGTCCTGCATCTGAGGAAGAACAACCTCAGGCAGCAGGACAGGTTGGGGACTGAGCTGCTGGGGAGCAGTGTAGGGGAAAGGCACCTGGGGTGCTGGTGGCCAGAAGGGTGCCCAGGAGCCAGCAATGTGCCCTGGTGGCCAAGGCCAAGGGCAGCCTGGGGTGGATTGGAAGGGCTGTGGGGAGTAGATCAGAGAGGTTCTCCTGCCCCTCTGCTCTGCCCTGCTGAGGCCACAGCTGGAATCTTGTGTCCAGCCCCGTGGGGTGACATGGCAGGGGGAAAACCACAATGCAGGCTCAGCTACAGCAAGCAGGGACCAGAAGCCTTCCCCTGCCGTGTTCTTGCCTGAGCTAGCTGCAGAGAAGGGGAGGAGACATCAGGAGGGTCGCTGGGGCCTCACCTGGGGATGGCGACAGCCCCGTGGTGTCCAGGAGCAGGGCAGGACGGAGCTGCCAGCCACAGCAGGGCCAGCCACAGGCAGGGCAGCACTGGGCAAGGGAAGGAAGCTTCTGCCACCAAGCCCAAGCAGAAACCAGCAGCATCCGAGCAGGGCAAGTCAGGCTGCAGCCTGCCGCAGAGCCCAGCAGCAGCTGCCCCACATGCCAAGCCTGTTTAACCAGCGGCAGGCACTGTCTCGACAGCCTGCGACAGCAGAGAGTCCTGCGGGACCCCCGGGGGGAGCCCCGCAGCGACGGCTGGGCTGGCTCCGGGCACGGCAGGGCTATCGCCTGCCCTCCGGGGGCTCCCCAAAGCTTTGTTTGAGCTTTCATCTCCTACAGCTTTCTCTTGTCCCCCCTTTCGCAGCTGGCTCTGTCCTGCGGCTCGGAGACAACCTCAGCCCCTCGAGTTGCTGAGGCTCCGCCGCACCGGCCCCTGCCGTCGGGCACAGGCTGCAGGCACCGAAAGCCTCTGGAAGCTGCTTCGCTGCCGGCGGTGCCGCAGGTGACAGCGCAGCCCTGCCGCGGGCTGCAGCCCCTGGGCTCAGCACCACCCTCTGGGATGCCCCAGCCCCCCAACCTGCCCTACCCCCCCACACAGCTCTCTCCAGACCAGGGGATACCAATTTAACCCTGCCTGCCCCTGCCATGGGCTGCAGCCCCTGGGCTCAGCACCACCCTCTGGGATGCCCCAGCCCCCCAACCTGCCCTACCCCCCCACACAGCTCTCTCCAGACCAGGGGATACCAATTTAACCCTGCCCAGACTGGGGCTGGGAAGTCCCAAAGTGAAACCAAATTGCTCCCCGGAGAGCAACCCTGCCCGGGCTCATCTCGGCACAGCAGCCAAACGGCCTCGGCATGTGGGGGACCTGCTGCCAGGGCTGACCTGGCCTCGGTGCAGGCAAAGGGTGAGAGTAGCAGCTTGGGATGCCCACTCCAGTGCTCTGCCTGCCCACTCCAGTGCTTTGCCTGCCCAGCACCCACAGGGCACAGCAGCCTTGCAAGATGTTTCTTTCCTGGGATGAGGGCTGCACGCAAAGAAGTCTGCATTAGCATCAGGGCAAGGGAGGGGATTGTGCCCCTTGGCTCTGCTCTCCTCACACCCCACCTGCAGTACTGTGTGCAGTTCTGGAGCCCCCAGCACAGGAAGGACATGGAACTGCTGGAGAGAGTCCAGAGGAGGCCATGAAGATGATCAGAGGGCTGCAGCAGCTCTGCTATGAGGACAGGCTGAGAGAGTTGGGGCTCTGCAGCCTGGAGAAGAGAAGGCTTCGAGGAGACCTTAGAGCAACCTTCCAGTATCTGAAGGGGGCTACAGGAGGGCTGGGGAGGGACTGTTCACAAGGTCTTGTAATGACAGGACGAGGGGGAATGGGCTCAAACTGGCAGAGGGGAGATTTAAATGGGATGTTAGGAAGAAATTCTTCACAGTGAGGGTGGTGAGACACTGGCACAGGTTGCCCAGGGAGGTTGTGGCTGCTTCCACCCTGGAGGTGTTCAAGGCCAGGCTGGATGAGGTCTTGAGCAACCTGCTCTAGTGGGAGGTGGCCTTGCCTATGGCACAGGGGGGCTGGAACTGGCTGATCTTTGAGGTCTCTTCCAACCTAAACCATTCTATGATTCTATGATTCTCCCAGACATGGCAGGTGAGAGATGGAGCACCCCCAGGATGGGCTTGGCCACCACGCCAGGACAGGCTGTGTCCTTCGTCACCACAGGTGCCAGGCACATCCCCTGCAGTGAGGCAGCTCTGCCTCCTGGCTCCCCTGCACAGCCCTGTGACACATGAGCAAAAGCAGCCAAACATCAGCCAGACCTGGCAGAAGACACTGAGCCACCAGCACCACACCAAAGGGTACCTGGGCTGGGCCACCCCTGTCCATGCTGAAGCCTTCAGGCAGCAGGCACAGCAGCATGGCAGGAGCTGGGCTCACACCACCTCTCCATGGCTACAGCTCTGCCTCAGAGACCAAGCCCAGATGGTGCCAGAGGCTTTGGGGTCACAGGAGCTACCACAGCAGGCACAGGAGCCCTGCCGGTGTGGCAGCAAAGCTGCCAGGAGCTCAGCACCTGACCCACATGCTCCAGCTGAGCCCAGACCCTGCAGAGCACAGGGCGAGGGGTAGCAGGGACTGCCCCATCCTGAGTGCCACATCCCTTTGCTTTCCTGAGGGGTAGCAGGGACTGCCCCATCCTGAGTGCCACATCCCTTTGCTTTCCCGAGGGGTAGCAGGGGCTGCTCCATCCTGAGTGCCACATCCCTTTGCTTTCCTGAGGGGTAGCAGGGGCTGCTCCATCCTCAGTGCCACATCCCTGTGTTTTCCTGAGGGGTAGCAGGGACTGCCCCATCCTCAGTGCCACATCCCTTTGTTTTCCCAAGGGGTAGCAGGGGCTGCCTGATCCTGAGTGCCACATCCCTTTGTTTTCCCAAGGGGTAGCAGGGGCTGCTCCATCCTCAGTGCCACATCCCTGTGTTTTCCTGAGGGGTAGCAGGGGCTGCTCCATCCTCAGTGCCACATCCCTGTGTTTTCCTGAGGGGTAGCAGGGGCTGCTCCATCCTGAGTGCCACATCCCTTTGCTTTCCCAAGGGGTAGCAGGGGCTGCCTCATCCTCAGTGCCACATCCCTGTGTTTTCCCAAGGGGTAGCAGGGGCTGCCTGATCCTGAGTGCCACATCCCTTTGTTTTCCCGAGGGTTAGCAGGGGCTGCTCCATCCTGAGTGCCACATCCCTTTGTTTTCCCGAGGGGTAGCAGGGGCTGCCTCATCCTGAGTGCCACATCCCTTTGTTTTCCCGAAGGAGATGGGAGCAGCTCCCCGGGGCAGGAGGCAGCAAGCAGAGGGCTGCCTGCACGGAGCGCAGAGCATCACAGCAGGAGTGTTTATGAGAGCAACAAGAGCACTGGAGGTTGCAGGGTTTAAATAAACTTGAAACCCGACTCAACTTCCTTCCCCAATTTCACAAGCTCCATTTCCTGAGTCTCTGCAGCTGGCTGGGAGCTCTTAACGCCACGAGCAGCTCTGGCACAGGGGCAGGCACCACCTCCTCTCTGATGAGCTGGGCAGTTTGAAAGGGCCCTCAGGGAGCCTTTTCTGCAGCCAGTTCTCAAGACCTCTCCTGGCCAAGGAATTTAATGGCCTCTGGGTCGATACTCTTCATCTGCCCTTCCTGACACAGCAAAACCACCCACGCACGACGGGGCTGGGCTCAGCCTCCTGCACCCATCACGAGCCCTGCCCACCCTCTGCACCCTGGCTGCAGCTGCCAGAGCCTCGCAGGGAGCCTGGGAGCTGCAGGGCAGGATGCTGCTGAGGCCAGAGGCGAGGTACAGCCCCCAGAGCCGTGGCAGTGCTGCCGGAAGGAGAGCACCCATGGGGAGCCTCTGCGGTGGCTGTGCTGCAGTCACACACTTGAAGTTCAGCAGCAGTTGCTGTCCCCCCTCCCCCCCCCCAGCCTGAGGAGCCTCCCCCAAAAGCAGGCAGTGAGGGGCTCCAGGACTGCCCATGCAGTCTGGCTGCAGTGGGTGGCAGAGGCCATGACGTGGGTGCAGGGGGTGTGAGCATCCAACCTGACTGCTGCCAGCATCTTGGCCCCATCACTTCTTCCCCAGTGGTGCCCCCTGGAGCTGGCAAGCTCAGGTGTGCCCATGAAGCAACACCCCAGGCTTAACACTGATGGGCAAGTGAAGGCAGCCCCTGCCCGCAGGGGGGGTGGGAGTCAGCTGCAGACAGTGTGGGCCTGAGCCAGAAGCACAAAGGTGCAGGCACAAACAAGTGCCCAGGCCAGGGTCAGATGCTGGGCCACAGCAGCACTGCAGTTAAGTGTGGCCATTTCACTCCTGACACACAGGACCCATGAGCTGGGCCCTGGCTCAGCACCTGGGTCCTTAAGACCCCCACAGGGCAGCCAGGGCTCTCCCAGGGGGCTGCTGGGGAGCTGTGAGGCTGACAATGGAATGCCTCAGCATCCCTCCTGCCTCCCTTTGCCAGACCAGGAGAAGGAGCACGAACTGGGCTCCTCCCAAGGACAGCACAGCTCCACCAGCTCTGCTCCTCTCTCCCTACTCCTCCCACCCTGAAGGCTCTCTGAGGCCCCAGAGATGGTCCTGGTGGCCGCAGCACCTCTTGGCATCAGCTGGACCATCCCCACCACACAGCCGTTGAGCTCCAGCAGCACCCAGCACCTCCTCCAAAGCCCAGATTTGCTTCCCAGTGTCCCTGGACATAAAGACGCCGAAGAAATGGCACAGCTGACACCTTTATGTCATTGTAGAAGGACAAAAAGGGAGCTTTGATCAGTGTCCTGTCACACCCTAGAGGCATTCAGCCTCCCTGCTCTGACAGCCGAGGGAGGTGGGAGCTGTGAGCAGGTTTGCTCAGAGGGTGGGAGGTCTCGCAGCTGCTCTGCTGGCAGTGTCAGGAGTGCTCACAAAGGATAAATGTCACTCTTCTCCCCGGGGCAGGGCACCCAGCCCTATGGGGCTACATTGGCAGAATATCTGGGAGGTCCACAGGGCCTCTGCGTGCTCAGCCCAGCCTCAGGAGCCACCTTCCCGCGTGGGGCTGCAACCTGCAACCTGGAACCTGCCTGCTTTGTCTTGCAGCCTGCTCCCAGCCTCCCTCCTTTGTCCTGCCTGCTTGCTTTGCCACCTCAGCACTCCGGCTGCCTGACACCCACCAGCTGCACCAAGAGGGATGCCACCTTGCTTCCTTGAAGGTGGCTGAGTTGGGACTCCCTCTCCCATGGATCCTTGGCATGCACGCCCCAGCCCCACTGAATGCTACAGTTCAAGTCAGCTCCTGGCTGTGGTCCCCTCCCCATGTCCAGGCTAGTCCCCAAACCCCATTCATGGCAGGACTCAGAAGGTGGGAAGAGCCCAGCAAACAAGAATGGCTCTACAGTTGCCATCCCTAGTGGCACGCACTGCACCTCCTGGGCAAAAGGAACCTCAGGCTTGAGCTTGGCCTTTGTTACAAGGCTCCATCCTGAGAGAAAGGCAGGATGGAGGACAGGAGGAGTACAGCCAGCAGCAAACCTCCACCTCCAGCTGCCAGTATCACTTGGTCAGCGTCCTGGCATGGGCATTCTCAGCTCAGCACAATCCAGCCCTGTCCCTGCACAGGCACTGCAGCACCTGCACAATGAGGATGCTGTCACCTACCCTGCAGCTCCTCCACCCTTCCGAACGGCAGCCTGGCCCCGATTCTCAGCCTTTCAAACGGAGCAAGGCAGAAAATCCTCACTGCCAGCTCCCAAGAAGGAAGACAAAACAGTGCTGGGAGGTGTCCTGGTGCACACACAAGCACGGGCACACGGATGTGAGCACACACACACACAGGCACATGGATGTGAACACACACACACAGAGATGTGCACATGCACGGGCACACAGCTGTGCACAGACAGGTGTGCACACACACACAGGGGCACGCAGCAGCAGCAGCACTCAGCCCCACACCCATCCTCGCTGCCTGCATCACTGATGCTGCACCCAGCATCTTTTGTGCTCTTGCGCTGCTCAGAGGGGCAGGAACCAGCCAGGGCTGCGCCCACCATAAACGCTCCTCCGGGTGCTAAGAGGTTCCCTTGCAGACCCCCAGCAGCACCCCAACCTGTCCCCATGCCGTCAGAGGTGGCTGTCCCCACGAGGCACTCGCAGCCCCACGGTCGAGGCGCGGCCAGGTGGGGGTGGGGGTGACCGCGTGGGGCTGGGACCCGCGACCCCCGCCCTCGCCTGGCCCCGCTCGGCAGCGAGGGGCGCCGAGGGCCGTGCCAGGGTCACGCGTGTCCGGAAGCCGCGGGCTGGGCGGGCGCAGGGCGAGGAGAAGGCAGAGGAAGCAGCACGCCGGGCCCCAGCCCCACGCGGGACGCAAGGCAGGGACTCTCTCGCCTCTCCCGCTGGCTTCGGCGGGGCTCGGACCCCCACTTCCTCCGGGGGCTTTCCCCCTCCCGCCGGGAGAAGCGAAGCGGCCGCCGGGCTGTGGGCACGGCGCTAACAAAGAGCCTGCGGTGCCGCCGTGCCCCGTGGGCTCTGCGGGCGCTGCGGGTGTGTGTCGCCAGTCTGGCGCCCNGGCTGTTCCGAGCCGTACCGGGGCTGTTCCGAGCCGTACCGGGGCTGTTCTGGGCCGTACCGGGGCTGTTCTGAGCCGTACCGGGGCTGTTCCGTGCCGTACCAGGGCTGTTCCGAGCCGTACCGGGACTGTTCTATGCCGTACCGGGGCTGTTCCGAGCCGTACCGGGGCTGTTCCGAGCCGTACCGGGGCTGTTCTGGGCCGTACCGGGGCTGTTCTGAGCCGTACCGGGGCTGTTCCGTGCCGTACCAGGGCTGTTCCGAGCCGTACCGGGACTGTTCTATGCCGTACCGGGGCTGTTCCGAGCCGTACCGGGGCTGTTCCGAGCCGTACCGGGGCTGTTCTGGGCCGTACCGGGGCTGTTCTGAGCCGTACCGGGGCTGTTCCGTGCCGTACCAGGGCTGTTCCGAGCCGTACCGGGACTGTTCTATGCCGTACCGGGGCTGTTCCGAGCCGTACCGGGGCTGTTCCGAGCCGTACCGGGGCTGTTCTGGGCCGTACCGGGGCTGTTCTGAGCCGTACCGGGGCTGTTCCGTGCCGTACCAGGGCTGTTCCGAGCCGTACCGGGACTGTTCTATGCCGTACCGGGGCTGTTCCGAGCCGTACCGGGGCTGTTCCGAGCCGTACCGGGGCTGTTCTGGGCCGTACCGGGGCTGTTCTGAGCCGTACCGGGGCTGTTCCGTGCCGTACCAGGGCTGTTCCGAGCCGTACCGGGACTGTTCTATGCCGTACCGGGGCTGTTCCGAGCCGTACCGGGGCTGTTCCGAGCCGTACCGGGGCTGTTCTGGGCCGTACCGGGGCTGTTCTGAGCCGTACCGGGGCTGTTCCGTGCCGTACCAGGGCTGTTCCGAGCCGTACCGGGACTGTTCTATGCCGTACCGGGGCTGTTCCGAGCCGTACCGGGGCTGTTCCGAGCCGTACCGGGGCTGTTCTGGGCCGTACCGGGGCTGTTCTGAGCCGTACCGGGGCTGTTCCGTGCCGTACCAGGGCTGTTCCGAGCCGTACCGGGACTGTTCTATGCCGTACCGGGGCTGTTCCGAGCCGTACCGGGGCTGTTCCGAGCCGTACCGGGGCTGTTCTGGGCCGTACCGGGGCTGTTCTGAGCCGTACCGGGGCTGTTCCGTGCCGTACCAGGGCTGTTCCGAGCCGTACCGGGACTGTTCTATGCCGTACCGGGGCTGTTCCGAGCCGTACCGGGGCTGTTCCGAGCCGTACCGGGGCTGTTCTGGGCCGTACCGGGGCTGTTCTGAGCCGTACCGGGGCTGTTCCGTGCCGTACCAGGGCTGTTCCGAGCCGTACCGGGACTGTTCTATGCCGTACCGGGGCTGTTCCGAGCCGTACCGGGGCTGTTCTGGGCCGTACCGGGGCTGTTCTGGGCTGTACCGGGGCTGTTCCGTGCCGTGCCAGGGCTGTTCCGAGCCGTACCGGGGCTGTTCGAGGCCCCTGGACCCCGGCAGGTTCCTGGTATAAATCCCCCCGGGGGCAGGGGCAGCCCGCGGATGCCATCAGGCTGCCAGCCCCATGCGTGCCGGTGGAGCTGCTCCAGCCGCGATGCCTTCCCCCTGCCCTCTCCTGCCCTCCCCTGTCCCCGGGCCTCTGCCCATCGCTCTGCTCCTCTGTCCCCGGCTGCACATGGCAGAGGTTGGCAGCCAGCCCTGGTGGGTGCTGCTGCGTGGGGACATTGGAGCTGTGCCTGTCCCTGTCCCTGTTCCTGCACAGAGGGGAGCAGAGGCTCTGCCCTCGCTGGCAGGCAGGCAGCAGCACCCCCAGGGGCAGGCAGGAGCTGGGCAGCCTGCGGGAGGGCTCCGTGCAGGGCAGGCTGCAGCCACTGACCAGGTCATTCTACACTTCCCCTGCAAAGGCATGAAGAGGCTCACCCGGACCAAACCCTCCAGCCCCACAGAGCCCGTAAAGGATGTGTTTCCAGCCTGCTCTGGAGTGCAGTGCTTGATTTGGGACAAGGTGGCCAAGGCTGGGAGCCTGCAGGTGCCTGCCCCCACGAGCAACGCTGCCTTCAGCTCCTCCTCAAGGTGAGGTCGCTCAGAGGTGAATGAGCATCCCCAGGGCTTTCCTTCTCCTGTGTCTGGCTGCACCCATACACCTCCAGGGCTTGGCTTGTTGGCAGGGTCTGGGGATGGCAGCACAGGGCAGTGGTGAGTGGCTTGGGGGCTCCTGCCAGAGCCCCTGGGCCGTGGGGGCTGGTGAGTCTCTGGGCTGCTCAACACCCATCCCAAGAGGCCAGAGGCAGGGGAGGAGAGTGCCCAGGTGCCAACACAGCTTCCCAGCACAGCCAGCTGGGTGGGTGGGTGGCTGTGGCAGAGCACTGAGCCCACAGAGGCTCTGTTCTAGGAGCTGCTCTCAGGAGCCTGGAAAGGAGAATGTCCAAGGCCCATTAGGGAGCAAGATTTGGGACAGGCAAACGCCAAGAAGCTGCAGGAGCCCTGTGGTAGCTTCCCTGTCAGTGCCTTCCCACGGGCTGATGCCAGACAGATGTGCTGCTCTGTGCTGGCACAGCCCCTGCCTCAGCAGGGAAAAAAAAGCATCTCCCAGCCTGAAGCAGGGGTGAGACCCCCAGGGGAGCCCCCACTCTGCAGGGCTCTGTTCATGTCTGGGTGAACAGTAACAGAGCATGAGGGGAAACTGAGGCATGCTGAGGCTTGCTTTGAGGAGCCCAGGCTGTGCCACTCACTGATCAAGTCAGAGACCCAGCTTGGGGCACAGAACCTGTCCTCTGCTCAGGGCTCTGGATGCCTTCACCCTGCCCACTTGTGCTCCTCCTGAGGCCCCCTCTGTACCCTGGGGGAGCTGCCTGGGCATCTGCTGGGATGGGTAAGTCCCAGGCACCTCCTGCTGGTACAGCATCATTGACATGAGCAGCAGGTAGCCTGTCCATGGTCTGGGGATGTCTCTTACTCTGTCACTGGGTGCTCTGTCTCCAAGTACCCTTGGGACTTCCCACCCTGAACTGCTGTTCTGGCTGGAGCTGGACCCTTCCTCTCCAAAGCTCCAGGCAGAGAGGGTCAGGAAGGTGTTGCTGCCCCTACTATATTAGAACCAGGGTGGGCAGCAGGGCCAGGAGGTGCCCATCCCCCTCTGCCCAGCTCGAGTGCTGTGCTCAGCTCTGGGTCCCTCACTGCAGGAAGGACATTGAGGGGCTGCAGCATGCCCAGAGCAGGGCAGCAAGGCTGGAGAAGGGCCTGGAGCAGCTGGGGGTGAGGAGGGGCTGAGGGAGCTGGGGGCGAGGAGGTGGAGCACAGGAGGTGAGGGCAGAGCTCATTGCTCTCTGCAGGTCTGGTAATGGCAGGAGGAGGAGGAATGGGTTTGAAGTGTCAGAGGGGAGCTTGAAAGTGGATTTTAGGAGGAAGTTGTTTGCAGTGAGGGTGGTGAGACGCTGGCACAGGTTGCCCAGGGAGGTGTTCAGGACTAGGCTGGATGAGGCCTTGAGTGACCTGTTCCAGTGGGAGGTGTCCCTGCCTCTGGCACAGGGGGGCTGGNAAGCTGCTCAGGAGAGGCTGCCCAGGCTCAGGCTGCAGCTGGAGCTCAGCAGCAGCCATTGCCTGCATTAACAAAGCAGAGCTGGAGAGCAGAGCAGCTCTATCGATTCAGCTCCTCCCCTGGGACCCATCACTTTCTCCCTTTTAATCTAGATTAGGTGAGAAGGAGCCCTGCAGTGCCCAGCTGAGTGGGTTGGTGGAAGATCCAAGCAGAGAAGGCCTGGGGACACAGGGCACAGGGCTGCCCCAGCTCTCCTTTGCACCCAAACCCTGCCTGGGGCACTGAACTCCCTGAAATGGAACTCCTGGGTGGGCCTGTTCCAAGAGAGGATAAACCTCAGCAGCAGCTTGATCCAGGCAGCACTGGCATGGGCATGCAGCGTGTGCTGTGCTCTCCTGGTTGTGGCATCTCTGGCTTGGCCCCTTGCAGAGCAGAGGTGTCTGTGGGCTGGATGAGACCCTCCTGCAGGCTGAGCAGTGGACCCCTGAGAATGGAGGTATCTGAGGTGACAGAAATTACACTGCAGTGCCCAGGTCTCCGTTGTGCCTGGCTGCTGCCCCAGCCCAAGGCCACTCGTCCTGCTCCCCACGTGGCAGCCTTGGTTGCAGCCTTGGTTGCAGGCAGGAGGAGCAGGCTGCAGCAGGTGCTGGGTCCAGCTGCTGGGGTGCCAGGAGGGTCCCAGAATGCTGGGTCAAGGCATAAGCACTCAGGAGCAGGGAGAGAGCTCCCTTGGCATGGGGGCTGGAAGCTGCCACTGCAGCTCTGGTGAAATGTGGTCTCCTTTTCACAGCCCCCTCCCCAGCCTGGGCTCCACAGCAAGCAGCCATGGGCACAGACTGTGCAGGCAAGCAGGGCACGGGGGCATCTGTGGGGTCACACAGCTTTAATCACCTCTTGCAAGACTCTGCTGGCACAGCCTTGTCCTGTCCTGCACCTGGATATCAGCCCAAAACTCCTCCTGTGGCTGGGCAGAGCCACCAAGAGCTCAGCAGAGGTGGGGAGCAGTGTGGCATTGCTCCAGCAAGCCCTGCAAGCTGCTGAAGGGAGGGTGCCTGCTGGGCTGCAGCAGCAGGAGGCTCACAGGTGGGTGGCAGTGGTGCTCCTCTGGCAGGGAGCTGCTCTGAGCCGTGGGGAGCTGCCTGGCAGTGCAGCTGAGGTGTCCGAGAGGGCAGAGGCAGTTTTTGTACCCTGCAGCACTTCTCTTCCCTTCAGCAGCTCCAGGGCTGCTTTCTCCATTTCATCCATTTCCAGCTGGCTGCTGGCTGCCATCTCCTCCCTGGTCACCGTGAGGAAGGTTGGGTCATGAGCCAGGCCCAGGAGGCCCCCAGAGATCAGAGCCTGCAGCAGAGGGGAGGGGAAGGGAAGGGGTCAGAACCCAGACCCTGCCCAGCCTGCAGAGCTGCCCCTGGCTGCCCACCCCCGGAGCCCTGCTCAGCACACACTGCCCTCTCCCAGCTACAGTTGTCCTCCAGCCTCGCAGCTTGGCACACACCCCCTGGCAGGTCTTTTCCCTCCCTGCAGCCCTGCCCCTCCCCGGGGCTGTGCCCTGCCCTACCTCCTGGATGAGGAAGGTGATGCCAGGGGTGCAGGACGTGCTTGGGGCACCGCTTTCGCCTTGCCGGAGCCCTGAGCTGGCTGCTGCTCCCACCACAGTGCCATCCTCTGCAGGCAGCTGGGCAAGAGGAGCAAAGGCTTGGGCAATGCTCATGGAAGACCTCTCCCGTGGCAGTGTGAGGGCTGCAGGTTCTCTCCTGGGTCCAGGGCATCACCCACAGCGTGGGGCGAGCAGGAGCAGCGAGCCGGGAGCCAGCCCTCACCTCCTGCCCTGCCCCTTGCCAGGTGCTGAGGCACTGTGCAAGCCCAGGGGAACCTTTCTTACTGCCCTGGCTCTGCAGACAGCAGGGAGCCAGAGGTGCTGCCTCAAGCTGGCCCATGCCTGCTGCAGCAGCAGGGCCAAGGCTGCTTTCTGAGCTCATCAGACGACAGAGCTCCAGCAAAGCTGCGTGCTGGGGAGCCTTGGAGCCTGCTCCTCCTCAGCGTGGCTGTGCCAACCCTTCCCAGGAGGGCAGGGACATTCACCCGGGGTCCCTGCACTGCTGCCTGGAGACATTGTCCCCTTTACCTGCTGTGGGAGCAGCTGCAGCCCTGGGGCAGGCTGACCCCCAGCCCCTCGCCTCCTGCCCGGCCTCTGCTGCAGCCTGTCCGTGGCTGAGGGGTGGCTGTGCTCTGGGAGGGGGAGAGGTGGGAAGGTCAGATGGGCACAAGAGCAAAGACATCGCTGCCACCCAGAGCTGGAATGGGTTCATTAGCCCGAGGGAAGCAAAGGGTTCTTCAGGACTAAGCAAAGTCCCAGCACCTGCCCCTTGCTGGCTTCTCACTGGTGGTGGAAACGAGCAGGGTCTGGTACCAGCCTTGCCCCAGCCCCAGGCACTAGCTCCATGCTCTGTCACCCTGGAAGGTGGGAAACTGGGAAGGAGGTCTCCTGGAGCTCCCCAGACAGGTCCTGTGGTATTCAGGGCTCTTAACTAACCTCCAAGTCGTTGGAGTCTGTCTCCTTCTCCTGCCTGCCCCAACATCAGTTCCTTGACCCTACCTTAGTCTTTAGGCTGCTCCAGATCAGAAGAGGAATGATGCTGAGACTCACCCTGTGCTGGCTGCCTGCGTGCTGCTGGCACTGTCTTCCTCAGCACCTCATCTTCACACTCCATCCTGGCAAGGGCAGGCAAGCTGGGTCAGCCCAAGCTGGGTCAGCCCAAGCTGGGTCAGCCCAAGCTGAGACTACATTCCAAGACCAGCTCCACCCAGGGGTGCAGCCCTCCTCACCTCTACCCTGGGGAATGCAGCTGAAGGGGCTGCTGACCAGGAGGGGCACCTGGGATGGGAGAGGTCAAGTAGGATTAAGTAGATCCTCTTGCACTGGCAACCCTTGTCCCTTGTCCCTGCCACTGGGCAGGTGCTGGTGGCCCTACCTGGGCCTTGAAACTCAGAGATTGGCAGGGAAGGGTCATTCCTGCAGTCCCTGGAGCCCTGCTGACCACCCTGATCCCCATGGCACCAAGCTGAAGGAGTGATGTGTGGAGCCACAGGGAGCCCTGAAGCTTCCCTGCATGTTCTGGAGACACCTCTGAGGGGTGTCTATCCCCCCCCCATCCCCTGGCCTGGGCCCTGGACACAGCCCAGGGTCTGGATTTCTGCAGAAAGCTGCTGTGTGCATGGAGTCATTCCCATGTGGCCCCTCCCTGGCTCTGTGGGGACCTCCCTGCTGTGGCTCAGCCTCTACTTTACCCATCCATGAAGAGTCCCTGGGCAAGAGTGAGGTGCAGGCAGCCTCCAGCACAGACCTGCTGGGGGCTGCCAAGCACAGCCCAGCTCTGCCTTGCCCTGCCAGTCCACAGGAGGCTGTGCCCAACCCTTACCAGGCTCTGCTGTTGGCATTGTTGACGTTGGTGTTGCCTTCCTGGGGGAAGTCATCAAGGAAGACAGGGGAGTCGAAGTCCTCACTGCCCACCTCTGTGAACTGCAGGGGCCTCTGGCTGGCCACCTGGGGCTGCAGGGGGCTGCCAGGCTCCAGGAAGCTGTCCACCTGGCCAAACAAGCCTCCTGTCCTCTGCAACCAAGGGGGAGGACATCAGGGCAGGCCTGGCACCCTTCCCATGGGAGAGACCTGGAGGTGCCCATGGGAACAGGTCTGGCAGACCACAGGGCTTCCAAAGCCTCACTCTCCAGAAGGGAAAACTGAGGCACTGAGGGGTGGTGGCCATGCAGCAGCACTGGGGGGGGCACTCAGCCCTGAGACCTCTGTGGGACTGCCTGGGCCAGTGGCACCTCTGGACACAGCAGAAGGTGCAGCCCTGCAGCACCACAGCTGCCCAGGCTGGCTGAAAGACTCCTGGGGAATGGGATGAGAACCTGCTCCTGCCCTGGTGATGATGACTTGCCCTAGCCTGGCAGCAGGGGTGCACAGCCTGCCAGGCCCCTGTGCAGAGAGCCCAGGATGGCTGAGCTGGGATGCCCCCAGGCAGAGGCCAGAAGTGCTGATCCATCCTTTTGCTTCACACCATTCTCCATGCTCAAGCTCACCTCTGAGCACTGCCTTCTGGTTGCTGGGCCATGCTCACCACCACCACACCAGCACCCACCCTGTATATGCCTTCCTCCATGGCTGCCTCCACCATTGCTCTTTCCAGCTCCTCCTCAGCAGTCAGGTCCCCAGAAATTGCTCGATGGATCTCAGGAGCAGCTTCTTCTTCAATGCTCCTCAGCCCAGCCTGGTGGAGACAAGGACAGGGCATGGCCCATGGAGCCTGGCCCCACCACCTCTCTGGCTCTGAGAAGGCAAAGTGCTGAAGCCTGCCAGGCTGCCAGGCCATCTGCAGGGCTCCTGCCAGGCTCACCTGCAGCTGCCTGCCTGTGCCTGCTGACAGCCTCTGGCTGCTGCAGCACCCAGGGGATGCTAAGGGCAGCCTGGGGCTGGTGATGCCCTGAGGGTAGCTGTGCCTTGTCTCAGGTCTGGGCATATCCAGTCTGAGGCTTGTCTCCTTCCTTTGCCTTGCACCTTTGGTCTTTCATATCTAGAGGTGATACACTCCCTGCATGGCCTGGAGAGGCTGAGGCAACTGCTCTGGCAAGGTACAGAAATCCTCTCCCACCCCACCCTGATAGCAGCCTTCAGGGCTTCTGCACAGGCTCCTCCTGCTGCAGTGGTCCTGCTCAAGATCAGCCACATCAAGCTGGGACACAGAAATGCCCACAGCATCCTTAAAGTGAGCAAAGGGCAAAGACCCTGGGTGTGGGTAAGGGCCTGGGTGAGCAGCATTTGGCCCAGACACTGAGCTGTGCTGTGGGTTTCCAGGTCTCCAAGCTGCCTGGTGAGGCATCAGACCCTGCTGAGCCCTCTCTGTGTGCCAAGTCAGGGAGGCAGAGAGCCAAAAGCTTCCTCTCTCTTCAGCCATGTGCGCCCTGGGGTGCACCTTCAGCAGCAGAGGTCAGCTCAGCCCTGCTTCATCTGGGGTGGATGCATTCCAAGAGCTCCTTCCCTGACCCTGCAGCTCAGGCTCTGGCACTGCTGAGCTGGGGTCAGTCTCTTTTTTCTGCCTGCCCCTGGCCAGGGTAACCCTCCCTACACCACCCAGACACGACCAACCTGGATCTCCACAGGGTTCTTCTTGGGCCTGTACCCATAATACTCCTCCTGGCGCTTCATGAACTTCCTGAAGTGCTCTTGGATGAGGAAGGTCGCATAGAACTTCCCCACTGTCACCTCATCATCTGGAGGGGAGGCAGCCAAGGTGAGCACAGCAGCCCTGGGGAGGGCCCCCAGCAGCACCGCTCTGCCCCTGGGCAGCAGCAGACAGACAGACCTCCGATGGGAGGGATGACCTGGTCCAAGAGCTTCATACTGGTTCTCTTCCAGATCTTTTTGATAACAGCTCTGAGCTCCTCATTGGCCTGCTCGAAGTTGCCTGTGAGACAGGAGAGGGAAGAGCAGTTCACTCCCACAGGAACATGACCAGGAGTGAGGATTAAGCCTGTGAATCATAGAATCATAGAATGGTTTAGGTTGGAAGAGACCTCAAAGCTCAGCCAGTTCCAACCCCCCTGAGCCATAGGCAGGGACACCTCCCACTAGAGCAGGTCGCTCAAGACCTCATCCAGCCTGGCCTTGAACACATCCAGGGAGGGAGCAGCCACAACCTCCCTGGGCAACCTGTGCCAGTGTCTCACCACCCTCACTGTGAAGAATTTCTTCCTAACATCCAGTTCAAATCTCCCTTCCACCAGTTTGA
>VWZI01022748.1:66751-80263 GCA_013396835.1 Psilopogon haemacephalus
CCAGGGAGGTTGTGGAGTGCAGAATCACCCAATGTGGTCAAAGATCACATTGGGTGATTCTGCACTCCACAACCTCCCTGGAGGTGTTCAGGACCAGGTTGGATGAGGCCTTGAATGACCTGTTCTAGTGGGAGGTGTCCCTGCCCATGGCGTGGGGTTGGAACTGGATGAACTTTGAGGTCCCTTCCAACCTAAACCATTCCATGATTCTATGAGGGTGGAAACCAAGAAACCTGAGCTAAGAGTTTAGAGCTCTGCAGGCTGGAAAGCAAGGGTCAGGACTCTGCTGGGCACCCCTCTGCTGGATTCCACCTTCACTTCTGAGCAGCTAAGGTCCCTGCCATCCCCTGGTGCCCAGTGGCATCTCTCCCTGTCTACCAGACCCTCTGCCATTCCCATTCTCCTGGGCAAGGAGATCAAAGAGGTGTTAAAGAATCAGACAGGAAGAACCAGGAGCCAGAGAGGATCCCAAGGGACTTTAGGGCACGAAAAAGAGGGAACTGTGTCTTATGAGAGCTACCCCCCAAAACCCAGTGCAGTCACTCAGAAAGCTGATGCAGGTTCTGGGCAGTGGCCCAGGCCTGGCTCAGGCTGGGGAGCAGCAGCTTTAGCCCCTGCAGTACCCCAGGGAGACGATGGAGAAGTCGAGCACGTTCCAGCCGTTGCGCAGGTAAGCATCCGCGTGGAACAGGAACCCGTAGGCTATGATCTTCAGCAGGGCCTCGATGGCAAAGAAGATGAGGAAGGCATATTCCATCTTCTCCTGGGGAAGGAGAGGCAAGCAGGGAAGGATGCTCCATTAGAGCAGGCTGCCAGCTCCCTTGCTACCACCACCACCACGTGTTGGACGCTCTGCGTGGACCAGCCCCTGCTTGCCCACCCAGCCTGGCCTGCCGTGCACACCACGCAGCACTGTGCCCACCCTGGCCACCACGTGGCACTCTCTGACCTGCAGCTTGAGGTCCTGCATCCCTTCAGTGGCACACTGGCAGGACCACATCCCTATGGGTTGTTATAAACTATCTCGGCAAAGCCACCTCCCAAGCCAGCACCCTGCAGTGCCTGGCACTGCACACCTCTGATTCTCCTCCCTGCTGCCACTCCACTCCACCCTCCCAGAGCCTTCCTCCCACAGGCAACACTGACAACTTCTCCTCCATCCCCTGCACCTTGAAGACTTGCTGCATCTGTCCTGGGGGTACCACGCAGTCACCCCAGGACAAGTTCCCTGCCTTGTGGCACCCCAGGGCATCCCTTCTGCCCTGGCACCCCAGGGAATCAAAGCTTTGGGCTCAGGTCCTTCTGCCTAATGCCAGGTGTCTGCCTGGCAGGGTGAGCTGCTGGAAACTGGCCTGGGTACTCTGATAGACAGAGGCATTGCACTCACCCCCAGGCAGGACCTGGAACCCTACTACACTGCTCAGCACAGCCCTGTGGGCACAGGGCCCAGACCAGCTCATCTTTGCCCAGAGCACAGCCCAGAGCTGCTTGTGCCCACCTGGCTCTGCCTGTCACTGCAATCAGTGCCCCTGCTGCTGATGGCTCCTTCCAAAACGGGGATTAGAATCTGCCTGCAGCAGACAGATGGATGAGGCTATTTATACTTCTGGTTTCTCATGGTCCCTCTCCTCCATCTGCTCCCCACGAAGGGCAAGGAGCACCCCTGCAGGGGCTCTGCAGGGAGCTGCACTCAGAAAGGCAGAGATGGCTCTGAGCTGGGCCTGGCAGTGGCTCTGCACTGGGGAAGCTGTGGAGCTGTGAGCACCTCTGGCTGGTCCAGTGGACACTGCTGCTGTTTGAAAACTCAGAGCCAGGGCTCAGACAATTACCAAAAGCAGTGGCTGTGCCAAGTGCTCCTGCCTGTCACCCACCCCAGTGCCAGCTCCTTGCTGGATCTGAGGGCATGGAAGAAGAGAGGCTGAGCACTGCAGCTGTTGCTGTTAGCAGGGCTCTGTCTTCACAGCTTTAGCTGAGGCAGCTCAGTGCCATTTGCCTCCTGCCTTCAGCAGTGACAGATCCCTCCTGCTGTCATCCCCAAGGCCTGTCCTGCAGCCCCAGACAAGTAAACCCAGCTGCTGGGAGCTCAGCTCTGGTACAGAGGGACTGCAGAGCCACAGCAGAAGGCAGAGGTGTGCTGGAGCATCTCCTGTGCTGCACAGGCAGGAGCATGCTGGAGCCCACTGCAAGCCCCAGCAAGCCTGCAGCTGTTAGAATCATAGCATCAGGGTTGGAAGGGACCACAAGGATCAGCCAGTCCCAACCCCCCTGTCCTTCCTAGGGACACCCTACCCTAGAGCAGGCTGCCCACAGCCTCTGCCAGCCTGGCCAAAAACACCTCCAGGGATGGAGCCTCAACCACCTCCCTGTAGGGGCAACCCATTCCAGGCTCTCATCACTCTCATTCTGAAGAACTTCCTCCTCACATACAGCCTCAATCTCCCCACCTCCAGCTTTGCTCCATTCCTCCTAGTCCTGTCACTCCCTCATAGCCTAAAAAGTCCCTCCCCAGCTTTTTTGTAGCCCCCTTCAGATGCAGGAAGGCCACAAGAAGGTCACCTGGCAGCTTCCTCGTCTCTGGACTGTTGTGCCTGTTGTGCCAGGATCCAGCCTGCAGCTCCAGCATCACAGAATTTAATTCCTTTCTCTGCTTTGTCCAGCAGGACAGAACCACAGAATGCACAATGCAACAATGAGAGGCTCACAATCAACTAAAAGAGACTCCAGGACCTTAGGGCAACAGCTAAAGGGATCAGGAGCTCTATCCCTCTAACATCAGCAATGGATGAGGGAACATTTAGGAAGAGCCAACAGATAATTCATGGCTCCAGGGCTGGTGTCATCAACAGAGGTTTTCATTCTACAATCATGGCTCAGTTTACAAGGCACCAGAGCTGCAAGTAACTAATGGGAGGTACTGGTGCCAGAGAGGGAAAAGGATCCAGGGGCAGGAATTGGCAGGGCTCATTGTTAGGGCTTTAAAACTAGATTTGAAGGGGGAAGGGTTGCAAGCAGTGCAAGCTTTAAACTAGATTTGAAGATGCAAGCAGTGGGGGCAGCTTACCAGAGGCAGAGAGCCTGAGAGCTAACTAGAGCCTTGAACTGGCTGCCCTGAGGCAAGCCAGGGCTGATGCACCAGGACAAGCTGAGGAAATCAGGGGGAGCTGGCACAAGAGGAGGACAAGGCCAGCCCAGCTGAAGTGCCTCTATGCAAACGGACAGAGCTTGGGCAACAAAGAGGATGAGCTAAGGGCACTGTGCTGCAGGGATGCCAGGACATAGAGGCTGTTACTGACACTTGGTGGGATGATTCCCATGAGTGGAATGTAGGGACAGGTGGGCACAAGCTCTTTAGGAAGGGTGGGCAGGGAAGGAGAGGAGGAGACATTGCCCTCTTCTGTATCAGTGACCAGCTAGAGCCAGTGGAGCTCCACCTGGTGAAGGATGCTGAGCTGGTGAGAGTGGATGGGTTAAAATGAAAGGGAAGGCAGGGGAGGGTGATGTTACCATAGGGGTCTGCTACAGGCCACCTGAGCAGCAGAATCTGACAGGTGAGGCCCTTCCCAGGCAAATAGAAGTAGCCTCCAGGTCACAAGCTCTGGTCCTCATGGGGGATTTCACCCACCCTGACATCTGCTGGAGGGACAACACAGCAAGGCAGCAGCAATCCAGGATGTTCCTGGATTGCATAGATGACAACTTCCTCCTCCAAATGGTAGAGAAACCAACAAGAAAAGCTATGCTGGACCTTGTTCTCACCACCAGGGAAGGGCTGGGGACCAATGTGAGGCTCAGGGACAGCCTTGGCTGCAGTGACCACGAAACAGTTGAATTTAAGATCCTCAGGGCAGCCAGGAGGACATTTTCTAAGCTTACGACCCCAGACTTTAGGTGTGCAGACTTTGATGGCTTCAGGGATCTGCTGGCCAAAACATCATGGGACAAAGCCCTGGAGGGAAGAGGGGCCCAGGACAGCTGGGCAGTATTCAAGGATCACCTCTTGTGTGTCCAGGAGCAATGGATAGCAACAAAGAGGAAAGCAGGGCAGAGTGGCAGGAGGTCTGCCTGGCTGAGCAAGGAGCTCCTGGCCATGCTGGCACACAAGTGGAGACTCTCCAAGGAGTGGAAGAAAGGGCAGCTGGAATTGGGGGGAGGGGGATATAAGGAAGCTGCCCCAGCAGCAGAGATCTGCTTAGGAAAGCCAAAGCACAGTTTGGGTTGAATCCAGCCAGGGAGGTCAGAGGGAACACCAAGAATTTCTACAGGGATATTAATGGTAAAAAAAGCAGCCTAGGGCAGGTGTGAGCCCCTCAGAAAGGAAAGAGGGGAAATGGTCACAAGTGGCATGGAACAGGCTGAGGTTCTCAATGACTTCTTTACCTCGGTCTAAACTGCAAAGGGCTCCAGCCACACTCCAGGAGCCATGGAAGATAATGGCAGGGACTGGAAGGAAGAGCTGCCCAGCATGAGTGAAGATCTGCTTCATGATCATAGAATGGTTTAGGTTGGAAGAGACCTCAAAGATCATCCAGTTCCAACCCCCCTGTGCCACAGGAATCAGTGCAGCCTCAGCAAGTTTGCAGATCACACCAAGCTGTGTGGCACAGTTGACTTGCTGGAGGGCAGGGATCCATCCAGAGGGACCTGGACAGGCTGCAGAGCTGTGCCCAGGCCAACCTCATGAAATTCAACAAGGCCAAGTGTAAGGTCCTGCACCTGGGTTGCTGCAATCCCAAGCACAACTCCAGGCTGAGTGGTGAGTGGCTGGAGAGCAGCTCTGAGGAACAGGACCTGGGGGTCTGGGTGGATGAGAAGCTCAAGATGAGCCTGCAGTGTGCACACACAGCCCAGACAGCAACTGTGTGCTGGGCTGCAGCAAGAGAAGCATTAGCAGCAGGGCAANTCTGAAGGGGGCCTACAGGAAGGCTGGGGAGGGACTGTTCACAAGGTCTTGTAATGACAGGACGAGGGTGAATGGGTTCAAACTGGCAGAGGGGAGATTTGAACTGGATGTTAGGAAGAAATTCTTCACAGTGAGGGTGGTGAGACACTGGCACAGGTTGCCCAGGCAGGTTGTGGCTGCTCCCTCCCTGGATGTGTTCAAGGCCAGGCTGGATGAGGTCTTGAGCAACCTGATCTAGTGGGAGGTGTCCCTGTCTGTGGCACAGGGGGGTTGGAACTGGCTGAGCTTTGAGGTCTCTTCCAACCTAAACCATTCTATGATTCTATGATGTGTCCTTTCCTCGATCAAAATCCCGAGAGGCTTTGGTCCGTTTTGGTCTCTTCATCCCCGCACCTCAGCAGCCAATCTGCTGCCTTTGGTCGCCACCTAAAGGCGGCTCCCGGCCCCCTGCGATCCCTTCTCGCCTTTGCACCGCTTCGCCTTCTGCGGCTGCAGCATCTCCCTCCCGCCTGGCTGCCACCTCCGCAGCTGCTCCCTGCACTCCAGCCAGGACACAAACATCTGTGACCAGCATCAGCTGCGCCCTTCAGCCAGCCTGCCTGGGGGGCTGGCACCCATCCCTACCCGCTCAGCAGTGGCACAACTGCAGGCAGAGCAAATCTGAAGTGCTCCTGATTGGGATGCTCTCCTGCATCTGCAGCAGCTCTGCTGTGAGCACAGGCTGAGGGAGCTGGGGTTGGTCAGACCGGAGAGGAGAAGGCTCCAGAGGGACCTGAGAGCTGCCTGCCAAGAGCTGAAGGGATCCTGCAGGAAAGCTGCAGAGAGACTTTTGCTGAGGGTGTCTGGAGACAGGTCAAGGGGGAATGGTTTGGAGCTGAGGCAGAGCAGGGTTAGAGTGGAGCTGAGGAAGAAGTTGTGCAGTGTGAGGGTGGTGAGCCTGGCACAGGCTGCCCAGGGAGGCTGTGGCTGCCTCCTGCCTGGGGGTGCTCAAGGTCAGGCTGGATGAGACCTTGAGCCTAGCTGGGAGGTGTCCCTGGGCATGGCAGGGAGGTTGCAGCAGATGCTCTCTAAAGCCACTTCCAACCTGAGCCACTCTGTGATTCTATGACTGGCTGAGTGGTGAGTGGCTGGAGAGCAGCTCTGAGGAACAGGACCTGGGGGTCTGAGTGGATGAGAAACTCAAGATGAGCCTGCAGTGTGCACACACAGCCCAGACAGCAACTGTGTGCTGGGCTGCAGCAAGAGAAGCATTAGCAGCAGGGCAAGGGAGGGGATTGTGCCCCTTGGCTCTGCTCTCCTCACACCCCACCTGCAGCACTGTCTGCAGCTCTGCAGCCCCCAGCACAGGAAGGACATGGAACTGCTGGAGAGAGTCCAGAGGAGGCCACAAAGATGCTCAGAGGGCTGCAGCAGCTCTGCTATGAGGACAGGCTGAGAGAGTTGGGGCTGTGCAGCCTGGAGAAGAGAAGGCTTTGAGGAGACCTTAGAGCAACCTTCCAGTATCTGAGGGGGGCTACAGGAGGGCTGGGGAGGGACTGTTCACAAGGTCTTGTAATGACAGGAGGAGGGGGAATGGGTTCAAACTGGCAGAGGGGAGATTTGAACTGGATGTTAGGAAGAAATTCTTCACATTGAGTGTGGTGAGACACTGGCACAGGTTGCCCAGGGAGGTTGTGGCTGCTCCCTCCCTGGATGTGTTCAAGGCCAGGCTGGAGGAGGTCTTGAGCGACCTGATCTAGTGGGAGGTGTCCCTGCCTATGGCACAGGGGGGTTGGAACTGGCTGAGCTTTGAGGTCTCTTCCAACCTAAACCATTCTATGACTGGTGCAGCAGGTGCCCCTACTACAAGCATCACTGACAGGAGTGGTAAGACTCAGTTACACACAGCTGCTTGATACCAATGAGTTAAAACACAAGCCCTGGACACAGACTGTTTGAAATACTGTGTCAAGTGGAGTCAGGGAGCCAGGCCACCTTGGGGGTGGTGAAAACTCCCAGAAGCAAAGCGAAACAAGACCTTGGGGGTTTCTCTGTGTGCTTAGCTGTTAGGCAGTGTCTGTGTCCTGCACTAAAATGGAGAGGTGTGATTTCACATTTTTTAAGCCAATCATTGCACCAGTCTTGGCTGTTTGGTTAGTGTGGCTAACCAACAGAAGCAGGACACGAGGAACTTGTTTAGAATATCTAAGCATAGATGAGATCATAGAATGGTTTAGGTTGGAAGAGACCTCAAAGCTCATTCAGTTCATCCCCCCTGTGCCACAGACAGGGACACCTCCCACTAGAACAGGTTGCTCAAGCCCTCCTCCAGCCTGGCCTTGAACACATCCAGGGAGGGAGCAGCCACAACCTCCCTGGGCAACCTGTGCCAGTGTCTCACCACCCTCACTGTGAAGAATTTCTTCCTAACATCCAGTTTCAATCTTCCCTCTGCCAGTTTGAACCCATTCCCCCTCGTCCTGTCATTACAAGACCTTGTGAACAGTCCCTGCCCAGCCCTCCTGTAGCCCTCCTCAGATACTGGAAGGTTGCTATAAGGTCTCCTCGAAGCCTTCTCTTCAGGAAGAGCCCCAACTCTCTCAGCCTGTCCTCATAGCAGAGCTGCTGCAGCCCTCTGAGCATCTTTGTGGCCTCCTCTGGACTCTCTCCAGCAAGATGAACAAATACATGTAATAAACAGAGTTTGCATGCATCAAGCATCTTCCCCATCCCTTACATCACCATCCTGCACCCATGCCACACTGAGCAAGGAGCTCCACAGAGCCCTGGAGGTGGGCACCTGGCTGCCAGCACACAGCAGGCAGTGCTTGGGTCTTACCAGGCTGGAGTTGGCTACGTTGGTGTCATCCTCGGGCATCGGCTGGTAGACAGCCAGAGCAACACAGTTGGCAAAGATGGTCAGGAGGATGATGATCTCAAAGGGTCTGAGAGGAAGGGTTAAGGAGTGGAGACAGGGAATGAAACAGCAGCTACAGCCTGGCCCTGTCCTGTCTGGGTCTGTGAGCCCCTCTGGGGCTCCCTGTGGCTCTGGGGCCCTCAGCTCCTGTGCCTGTGCCAGAATTCATCCCCTGCACATCCTCAGCTGCTGTGCCTGTGCCAGAATTCATCCCCTGCACACCCTCAGCTGCTGTGCCTGTGTCAGAATTCATCCCCTGCACACCCTCAGCTGCTGCGCCTGTGTCAGAATTCATCCCCTGCACATCCTCAGCTGCTGTGCCTGTGTCAGAATTCATCCCCTGCACACCCTCAGCTGCTGTCCCTGTGTCAGTGTCCCAGTACTGTCCCAGTGTCTCCCTGACACTCTTTTCATTGTCTTGTGTCCCCCTGGCAAGAGGCCACCCAGGGACAAGACAGCTCAGCCAAGGGCTCCTCTACCAGGCCATTCAGCTGCTGACCTGCCCAGGTGCTCTATAGCCTCAGAGCAAGCAGAGCTCCTCTGACTGTTCCCAGGAGTGCCCCAGGCTGGGAGCCACCAGCAAGCCCTCTGCTGCCTGTCCCAGGCCATGGGGCAGAGCCCAGAGGTTAGAGGTTCCCCTGCCTGATCCGAGGTGAGCTGAGCAGCCCCTGCTGAGGGTGACCCATCCTGTGCTGGGTGCTGGGCTCAGCTTCCTGCTGGCAGCCTTGGGAGTCTGTCACTGTAGTGAGGCAGAAATGCAGCAGGACAGTGAGCCAAAAAAAAAAAGAGGCACTTGGTGTCACCCAGCAGTGTCCCTGCCTCTTGCCTCTGCACCAGAGCCTCAACAGCCTCATCTCCTTCTACTGCAGTCTCACTTTTGTCTTTCCTTCAGCCTCCTGCTGCACAGCATCCAAAAGCCCCAACCTGCAGCAGGACCCAGGCCCTCTGTGTCTTGCAGCTCCTTCAGGCTCCCCAGACTGCTCCCCCATCTGCCTTGTGGTCCTCCTGGCTGCAAAGCTGACTCAGAGCAGCACAGCCCCAGCAGCCCTCAGCTGCATGGGCCAGCTGCTAAGCACCCAGCACCTGCAGGGCACCCAGAGGGCAATGTGCTTTGGGAGATGTGGGCACACTCAGCAGCAACAGGGCTCTGCCTCAAGCCAGCCTCTCACCCACCCTAGAGTGAGGGCAGTGATCCCCCCCGACACTGCCCATCCACCTGGGAAAGATCCTGCCCCACTGCTGCCCCAGCTTTGTGCTCTGACAGCAGAAGCTAAGCAGCAGAGAAGTGCCCAGGGGACAGGGATGAGCAGAGCCACACTGAGTCAGCTGCCAGATATCCCCCACAGAAAATGTCACAGCTAATCCCCCCCCCCCACCACGNTGTCACAGCTAACCCCCCCCCCCCAGCAGCTTGGCTTGCCCCAGAGACCAGAACAGTCTCAGGAACTGGCCTGACCCTGCCAGGCCCTGCAGAGCCTGATCTCAGACCTGCTCCTGGGTATAAATACAGCCAGGCACAGGAGAGCTGCTGCAGAAACCTGATGCCAGGGATCATTTGTCCTGCATGGGGCAGAGCCACCCCCACCTGCAGCCTTCCTGGTGAGACATCCACCTCTCCCCTTCACATCCCCCTGCCAGGACAGCAGTGTGGGAAAGCCCACCCTGTGCTGTGCATGTCCTGGGTGTGCTGGAAGACACAGATCCTGTTTCTAGCTCTCCCCCTACCCCCAGTGCCTGTTTCAGACACCGACACAGTTCCCTCCCATGTGCTTGCAGAGAGCCCAGTCCTCATGCCAGGAAATTCCCCAATTTCTGCTTTGCTCAAAGGGCAGAGCCCATTTGCAGGAGCAGAAGGGTTCAGACCCCATGGCCAGCACAGCAGCACCAGAGGTGTGAGCATGCCCTAAGTGCATCCCCAGCGGTGTAGGGACAGGGCTCTGCTGTCCCTGTGCCACTAAGGGCACAGCCAGCCCCAGGCAGGGTTGGGCTGACCCTGCCAAGACCAAAAAAGTGCAACTAGGTTCAGTGACTGAAATGAGAACAGCTGGAACAGGTCAGTGGATTTACTGGAGAAATCCCTGAGCCCCATCATCTTTGCTGGGGCCCAAATGTGATGCTGCAGCCCAGGTGAAACCTTTCTTCTCCTGTTCCTTTCTCTTCCTTAAGCACAGGCAAGCAGAGCCTGGGAGAGGTCCTGGCTGGTGGCAGACACAGGATCTTGTCATTTCCCAGCCACAAGGCCCCAGTGAAAGGAGGGCAAATCAAAGAGCAACCTCCCAGCACCCATCCCTAAATGGAGCCAGAGGCGAGAGGACCTGTCCCTTGGAACAGAGCACTCACAGAAGCCTTCTCTTATGTCAGCAGTCTTGGGGAGGAATGGGGAAGGGAGGCTGAGAGGACAGGAGTGACAACAAGGACTTGGAGGGTACTGAGCAACCTCCACTACCAGGGCAGGGGGCAGCTGAGGGCCACACGGACAGAGCCATCCCAAGCGACTCACCCCCAAACCTCTCTCCTTGGGCAGCCTCTTGTCCCCAGCTCCAGCCTCAGCTCCCACTCCCCCAGCCTGCCCTTCCTCCTCTGCCTGGCCCCCAGCCCACCCCGGACCCTTCCTCACCAGCAGGCTGCCCTGTTCCTGCCCAAGCTCCCTGCCACGCAGCCTCCCTACCCCGGCCCCTCACAAGCCTGTGCCTGTTTCACAGCCGCTGCCTTTGCTGCACATCCTGCCAGGGCTGCCCGGGCACAGAGCTGTGCCATGCTGGCAGCTTCTCCATCCTGCCCCCCTCTGAGGGCTGCTCCCCAGCACCCCTGCCCACAGCACTCACAGGGCTGCTCCCAGGGCAGTGCAACCAGAAGGATACTTCCACTCCACGATGCTGATGCAAGCCTTGCGCAAGGGGTTCTGGAGGGTCAGGCAGAAGAGAGCCCTGGCTGGCCGGGGGGCTGCTGGTGGCACTGGCTTTTTGGACTTCTCCTTCTGCTGCCTCTTCCTCATATCCTCCTGGGGAGAAGCAGGCTCCATGATGGTTCCCCCTTAGTCGCTTCTCCCTCCACAGCCCCCCTGGGTCAGCTGGAGCTGCTCTGGATGTCCCTCCACATGGAGCTCGTCTGCTCCACACACTCAGCAGAAGCCAGTGGGGAGTGGAGGGCTGGAGCCTACCCTAGCCTGTACAAACACACACAGCATGAGGTTAAATTTAGATCCCAGCCTGGCTCCTGGGTGCTGTTACAGCTCCCGGGGCAGCACAAGGGCCCCTGCAGCTGTCGCTCTACACCCGAGTGCCTGGCATGCCAGAGCCCTGGGCTGGGGGTGCCAAGGGCTGTCCAGCGAGGGGCACAGGGGGCTGAGGGCAGAGAGTCTTGCTCCCAGGGCAGCTCTTGCCCCAGACTCTGCCCTCCTTGGCCCAGGCTGGGCAGGCAGGCTGAGACCATTCGTGCAGCCCGACCTGAACCCCGGTATCCAGGGCAAGAAGAATCCAGCTCCAATCCTCTCTGCAGCTGCTGCAAACTGCTGAGCTGAGCCCTGGATGCTGTGATCCTGGGGCTGCAGGACCCTGGGGCCAGGCTCATCTCCCTGACAGGGACTTTGATACCAGCCTTAGAGCTTCTGGGAATTCATCTCAAGTCCAGAAAGTGCTCTGCAGTGCTCTTCTGGAGGGGCAGAGGAAGCCCTTGGCTGGCATCAGGCAACACACTGCTCAGCTTCACCTCCCTGATCCCAGCAGTGCCCACATCAACGGACCCCTGGCCCCTGCTGTCACCCACTTGTGCGTGTCCCTGCAGCTCCCAGGTGCCTCCCAGCCCAGGCCCTCCCTGCCCTGCAGCCTGGTGCCCGCAAGCCCTCCCAGGGCTGCCTGAGCTGGGTGGCTCCAGGCCCTCCGCAGAGTCTCTGCCATGAACATGCCAGCCAAAGGCTGCAACTGCCCAAGGGGAACCTGTGGCTGGTGCTGCAGTCCCTGCAGCCGCTGCTGGCAGCCCAGGCCAGGGCTCCTTCCTTGGTGGCTCCGAGGAACTAAGCCCGAGCCGAGCTGAACCGAGCCGAGCTGGAGCAGAGTTGAGCCCCTTCCAAGCTCCACCAAACCAAACCGAGCTGGAGCAGAGCAGAGCAGAACCAGAGCAGAGCTAAGCCCCAGGTGAGCCAAGCCAAGCCAAGCTGAGCCGGAGCAGAGCTAAGCCACATCCGAGCCAAGCTGAACCAAGCTGAGCTGGAGCAGAGCTAAGCCACATCCGAGCCAAGCCGAACCAAGCTGAACTGGAGCAGAGCTAAGCCACATCCGAGCCAAGCTGAACCAAGCTGAACTGGAGCAGAGCTAAGCCACATCCGAGCCAAGCTGAACCAAGCTGAACTGGAGCAGAGCTAAGCCACATCCGAGCCAAGCTGAACCAAGCTGAACTGGAGCAGAGCTAAGCCACATCCGAGCCAAGCTGAACCAAGCTGAACTGGAGCAGAGCTAAGCCACATCCGAGCCAAGCCAAACCAAGCTGAGCCGGAGCAGAGCTAAGCCACATCCAAGCCAAGCCTAATCAATCTGAACTGGAGAAGAGCTAAGCCCCATCTGAGCCAAGCCAAGCCAAGCCGAGCAGGAGCAGAGCTCAACCCCATCCTAGCTAAGCTGAATTGAGCCAAGCCAGAGCAGAGTGGAGCCCCTTCAGAAACAAGCTGAACCAAGCCAAGCTAGAGCAGAGTCCATTCCCAGCCAAACTGAGCTGAGCTGGAGCAGAACCAAGCCGACACAAAGCAGAGCCCAGCCCCTACCCAGCCCGAGCCGGAGCAGAGCTGAGCCCCTGCTGAGCCCCAGACAAACTGAGCTGAGCCAGAGCACAGCCGAGCTGGAACACAGCCGAGCCATATCCCATCCAAGCCGAACTGAGCCGAGCCAAGTCCCATCCAACTCCCATCTGAAATGAGCCAAGCTGGAGCAGAGCCGAGCCGGAGCAGAGACCCAGCTGAGCTGAGCCTGAGCCAAGCCTCACCAAGCCTCACCTAGCCGAGCCAGAGAAGAGCTGAGTCCCAGCCGAGTCCCATCCGAACTGAGCCGAGCTGGAGCAAAGCTGAGCCCCAGCTGAACCAAGCCGAGCTGGAGCAAAGCTGAGCCCCAGCTGAACCAAGCCGAGCCAGAGCAGAGCCCAGACTGGTTAAGGATTGGCTGGCTGGGTGGGAAGGGGTTGGTTGAACGGAGAGTGCTTAGGGACGCCACCTAGTTGAGGGCTGAGTGTGAAGTCTTTCTAAACCAAAAAAGAGGACCTCTTTTGAGGGGCTGCTGGTGGACAGCAGAGGAAGAAGAGGATCTCTTTTGAGGGACCAGTGGTGGGAAGCAGAGGAAGGAGAGGACCTCTTTTGAGGGGCTGATAGTGGGACAGGGAGAAAGAAGCACAGTTAAAGAAGGGGACCTCTTTTGAGGGGCCAGTGGTGGGAAGCAGAGGAAGAAGAGGACCTCTGTAGAGGGGCCAGTGGTGGGACGGGGAGAAAGAAGCACAGGTAAAGAAGAGGACCTCTTTTGAGGGGCCAGTGGTGGGAAGCAGAGGAAGAAGAGGCCCAGCTCCCTCTGGATGCCAGCCCTGCCCTCCAGCCTGCCCCCTCTTTTGAGGGGCTGGTGGTAGCAAGCAGAGGAAGAAGAGGATCTCTTTTGAGGGGCTGGTGGTGGGATGGGGAGAAAGAAGCACAGTTAAAGAAGAGGACCTCTTTTGAGGGGCCAGTGGTGGGAAGCAGAGGAAG
>VWZI01022749.1:0-28004 GCA_013396835.1 Psilopogon haemacephalus
TAATTTCTCACCCAAATTCTCCAATTAGCTCAAACCAACACACAGGTTATCATGCATATTAATGATGGGGATGTGCTTAATTATGCCAACCAATTGCTATGCTTTTGATTCACATGGACAGTTCATGCAAAGCTCCTGTTACCAATTGAAAATTAAGCATGTTGTTTTGGTCTGATAGGAAACACTATGAAAGAGCTATCCTTTTGGGCAATAAAGGGGAGAATGACCTAGCCATATTGGTGTCTGTCATTGCTCTGGACTGTGCTCTCACCAGCAGTGGGGTTGGGTTGAAGGTTGGACTCCAGACGAATCTCTGATTCTATCTAAGCAGTCCACTGCATAGTGGTCATTAAAATCCCATCTAGCTTTGAGTACCTGGGAAAGAAAGCACCAAGTGCATCTAATGTGGATCTAGATGATGGGCTAAATATATGTAATGTTGTATCTCCCACCAAGAGCAGACACGGAGGTAGTCCCTGAACTATGTGGCAACGTGGCTAAAAAGACCAGTGGTTTGCTGGGGTGCATCCAGAAGAGGGTGGCCAGCAGGTCAAAGGGAGTTTTTCTGCCCCTCTACTCTGCCCTGCTGAGACCATAGCTGTAATACTGTGTCCAGTTCTAGGCTCCCCAGTTCGGGAGGGACAGGGAACTGCCAGAGAATGCCCAACAGAGGCTCTGAGGATGCTGAAGGGACTGTGTGAGGAGCAAAGGCTGAGAGCTCTGGGGCTATTGAGCCTGGAGGAAGAGCAATCTCAGAGGGGATCTGAGCAATGTCTATAAATAGATGGGCAGGCAAGAAGAAGGTGCCAGGCTCTTGTCAGTGGCACCCAGGGACAGGACAAGGGGAAATGGGCACAAACTGGAACCCATGAAGTCCCACTGTGGTGTTCTGTGATAAGAAAAAGTGTAATGGACACAAACTAGAACCCAGGAAGCTCCACCTCAACATGAGGAGAAAGTTGTTTGGAGTGAGAACGCTGAAGGCCTGGAGGAGGCTGCCCAGAGAGATTGTGGAGTCTCCTTGTCTGGAGAGTTTCCAACCCTGCCTGGATGAGAGACCTGCCCTAGGTGATCCTGCTTTGTAAGTGGTGTTGTACTCTGGAGCTCAATTCCAACCCCTACCATTCTGTGATGTAATGATATTCTGTGATTCCACAAATATGCCTGCTGCATTCCCAGGATTTAGCCTGAGGCAGCTATGGTTTTATATAAAGACAAGCATCTCTCAGAAAGCCCAGAGATAAAACACATCCTGTGAGGAAGCAACAGCAAGAAGAATTAAAGCACTGAGTAGAGCCAGATGTCTTAATTAGTTTTGACTCTCTCAAGTCCTCCAGACATCCCATACATGTGAGAAACCAAGTGAGGAATTAGTCAGCTCCTGCCTGCAAACACTTCAGGGCAGGGTTTGGGGGGACACAGCCAATGACCTTGCAGCAAGGAGAGCATGAACCCATCTTCCTGGAGGCTACAGCTTTCCTCCAAAGACACCAGGCAGTTGGAGAAAATAATACCACAGGCAGTCCCACTGATCCTGGAAAGTTCCCACTCCTGGCTTCAGCCAACCCTGCTGCAGCTCTTTTCCTTAGAAAGCCCTACAGCAAGGAGTTTCCAGGAAGCAGTTCCATAAACCAGGTCAGCTATCAAGCTTAGGAATGAGCAGAGCCTTCATTTCTCATTCCAGCTCCTTCCACCAAGGGCGGATGGCTCTAGGAGCTGAAGCAGGCAGCCTGGGGATGCAATTACCCTGCTGGCAGCCCTGCAGCTCTGCCTCGGTGTAACTTTAACAGAGTACCAAAGGCGAGGCTGGGTTTTTATACAATTAATACCCTGCCTGTTATTTCATCCATACAGCCCCCACCATGCCTCTTTTAAATTCACTTTTGCAAGCCAGCAGCCTTCCGAAGAAACAAAATGCACTGGAGGTCACAGGGCTGCATATTTGATCATCTCTGGACCCTCTCCAGCAGGGGCCTGGGGACCTCACAATGTCTGAAGGGGTTTAGAACCGGCATTTCTAGCAGGGCAGTGTTAATACAAACAGTCAAAGGCATAAAGGTGGTTTAAAAACACACCCACAGTATTTTTGCTGCAGAGGGCAGCAGGTATTTCATTTACACATAGCTAGGGAATCTTCCTGCAGGCACACTGGTGCAGAGCAAGTGAAGATGTGGCCACATGCCCCACGGCACACAGAACCACAGATCCCCAGCACGGTGGGGTTGGAAGGGACCTCTGGAGATCATCCAGCCCAAGCTCCCTGCTCAAGCACCACAGCAGCTTGCCCAGGAGCACAATGCCCAGGGGATGTTGGAAGCTCTCTAGAAAAGTAGACTCCACGACCTCTCAGCTCCTCACAGTCTTCCTTGATTCCTGGCACCTTCAGAAAGCACACTTGAGGTGGCTTTAGTGTAAGCAGGTTAGCATGAGGAAGGAAAGTGTAATGTCCTACAGCCCTAAGCCCTGCAGCTCTGAAGACATGGCTCCAGTGCACTGCAGAAAGTGTCCAGTGATCCTGTTGAGGCATTTCCATGGAGATGATCTGGAGTCACCATCCAGCTACTAATTACAGTCCAAAGAAGCCATGCTGCAGACATCATCGACTGAAGAACCTTGACCTGTGCTGGGCACTGGTGAGGCCACACCTTAAGTGCTTGGTTCAGTTTTGGGCCCTCACTCCCAGAAGGACATTGTGAGTCTGGATCAGGTAAAAACAAAGGCAACAAAGTGGGGGAAGTATCAGGAGAAGAGGGCTGGGGAGAAGCAGCTGAGGGATCTGGGGGTGTACAGTGTGGAGAAGAGGAGGCTGAAGGGAGAGCTCATTGCTCTGTACACCTCCCTAAGAGGAGACTGCAGTGAGGTGGGGGTTGGGCTCTGCTCCCTTGTGTCAGGTGATAAGAGAAGAAATGGCCTGAAATTGTGCCTGAGGAGGGTTAGGTTGGAGATAAAGAAAAATATCTTTGCTGCAAGAGTGGTCAGGGATTGGCACAGGCTGCCCAGGGAGGTGGTGGAGTCTCCATGCCTGGAGGTGTTCCCAAAAGGTGTGGCCATGGATCTTTGGGCCATGGTTTATGGCCATGTTGGGGTTGGGTTGATGGCTGGACTGGATGATTCCACCCCAACCAATATATGTTTCTATGGTCACCTATATCTCAGATTCAGGCTTGCAAATTTCATCAGCTTGCAGAACTACAGTGATGTCCCAGGGGGCATATTAATTTTGCAGTGATAAGCCATCTGAGCTCTGTCTTTCAGCCACTTCTCAACCTACCTCACTCACACTTGGCTGCATTTCTATCCTCACATAGATAGAATCATAAAACTGTTGAAGCTGGAAATGACCTTTGTGATCCTCATGTCCTACCACTCACCTGGAGGTCACATTCCCATGGCTGCTGCTAAAACACCACCATGAGCCATGTCCCTCAGCATCACATCCCAGACAGCTTTCAAATGCCTCCAGGGATGGCAACTCCACCACCTTCCTGGGCAGCCTATTCCCATGCTTGATAACCCTTTCCAGGAAGAAAGTTTAGCTGATATCCAAACTGAACCTCCCTTGGCACAACTTGAGGTGGTTTCCTCTCCTCCTGTTGCTTGTTTTATGTGAGAAGAGAGCAACCACCCAGTTTGCTCCAACCTCTTTCACCACCCCACTGCTGGCCAGCTCAGTTTCGCCAGTTTGGAATCTACAAGAAGCAAATTTCTCTGGTTGCTCTGAACCTCTGTGCCTGGATTCCTGCTGTGGTTTAATCTCCCCTAATCTACCCCAGAAGATTTTCCCTTCCTGTGTCTGTGATTCTTAGGGGTGGCTCTTCACTACTGCCCTGAATGTGATAGACACACAGAAGGGAAGGGGTTGGAAGGGACCTCTGGTGATCATCCAGTCCAACCCCTGCCAGATCAGGGGCACCAAGGACAGGTCATGTAGGGACACATCCAGGTGGGCCTTGAAAGCCCCCAAAGGAGGAGGCTCAACAACCTCTCTGGGCAGCCTTTTCCAGGGCTCCATCCTCCCCTTACACCAAAGAAGACTCTTCTTATGTTGATATTTTCTGCACACTGTTGAACGCACAGAGGAGTAGAGTTTTGGCATAATTCAGTTTTTTAAAGTTGCTTTCTCTTAGGCTTATATCCTCCCCCAAACCTTTAAAACATAACACTGACCTGTGATCTCATACAGCTAAGGGGGGACCTGCTGTGAAGCAGCTGCATGAAGAAGGACCTGGCAACAAATCCCCAGGAGCCAGCAATGTGCCCTCGTGGCCATGAAGGCCAATGGGCTGCTGGAGTGCAGCAAGTGTGTGGCCAGCAGGGCAAGGGAGGTTGTCCTTCCTCTCTTCTCTGCCCTAGTCAGGCCACATCTGGACTCCTCTGTCCAGTTCTGGGCTCCCCAGTTCTGGAGAGAGACAGGGATCTGCTGGAGAGAGTCCAGGGCAGGCTGCAAAGCTGCTGAGGGCCCTGGAGCAGCTCTGTGAAGAGCAAAGGCTGAGAGCCCTGGGGCTGTTGAGCCTGGAGAAGAGCAGCCCCAGAGGGCATCTGAGCAATGCTCAGCAAGAGCCGAAGGCTGGAGAGCAGCCAGGCAGAGAGGGGCCTGGGGGTGCTGAACATGAGCCAGCAGAGTGCCCAGGAGAGCCAATGGCATCCTGGCCTGTATTAGGAAGAGTGTGGCCAGCAGGACAAAGGAGGTTACTCTGCCCCTGTACTCAGCACTGATCAGGCCATACCTGGAGTGCTGTGTCCAGTTTTGTTTCCTTCAATTCAAGAGAGATGTTGAGGCGCTGGAATGTGTCCAGAGAAGAGTACCAAGGCTGGTGAGGGGCCTGGAGCACAGCTCTGTGAGGAGAGGCTGAGGGACCTGGGAGGTGTGCAGCCTGGAAAGGAGGAGGCTCAGGGGAGACCTCATTGCTCTCTACAACTACTTGAAGGGAGGTTGTAGCCAGGTGGGGTTGGGCTCTTCTCCCAGGCACCCAGTGACAGAACAAGGGGACACAGTCTCAAGCTGTGCCAGGGCAGGTATAGGCTGGATGTTAGGAGGAAGTTCTGCACAGAGAGAGTGATTGGCATTGGAATGGGCTGCCCAGGGAGGTGGTGCAGTTGCCGTCCCTGGAGGTGTTGAAGAAAAGACTGGATGGGGCACTTGGTGCCATGGTCTAGTGATTGGATAGGGTTGGGTGATAGGTTGGACTGGATGATCTTGGAGGTCTCTTCCAACCTGGTTAATTCTGCGGGGGACAAGAAGCTGGGGCCAGGCTCTTGTCAATGGTGCCCAGGCACAGGACAAGGGGCAGTGGGCACAAAGTGAGAGCCAGGAGGTTCCATCCTAGCAGGAGAAGAAAGTTGTTTGTTGTGAGGGTGCTGGAGGCCTGGAGCAGGCTGCCCAGATAGATTGTGGCATCTCCTTGTCTGGAGACTTTCAAGCCCCACCTGGATGTGTTCCTATGTGACACTGCTTTAGAAGAGGTTTGGAACTGGATGATTTGTGGATGTCCTTTCCAACTTCCACCATTCTCTGACTTCTCCAGCATAAGCAACAAAGGCTGTGAATTACATTGCTGTGTCATGAGGCTCTGACACTTGAGAAACGCTTAACACCAGATGTCAAATCTCAGTGGGTCATTCTTCCAAGGCTGAGGGGAAAAGACACAGTGGGAAGAGGTAAATTGTGGTAAAAGGCCAGGCTGGATGAGGTCTTGAGCGACCTGATCTAGTGGGAGGTGTCCCTGCCTGTGGTGGGGGGTTGGAACTGGATGATCTTTGAGGTCTCTTCCAACCTAAACCATTCTATGATTCTATGATTCTCGCAGTGAGGCCAGAAAACGGAACCCAGCACTCAACTCAGCAGTGCCCAGTCCAGAGGCAGAATCCCTGACCTGCTCCTGCTGGCTACACCATTGCTGCTCCAGGCCAGGATGCTGTTGACCTCCTTGGCCACCTGAACCAAAGCTCTGTTTAGGGCTTTTTTCATACTTTCTGTTCATGAAGAAAACCGAACTTCAGCAGGATCTACTTGCCACCAAGGCAGCATCTGTATCACAGTCCAGCTTCCTGCACTGAGCAAAGCCTATGAACCCCAATGCCTTTTGTTTTAAAGTATAAATTCATATTTTTTTGCCCTCTGGTCAATTTGTTCTTGTGTTGGTTTGAGCTAATTGGATGATTTGAGTGAGAAATTAGACTATTGGCTGAGAGAGATAAACACAGTGTCTCACTTCACCCAGACCTTTACTGAGAAAGAAAAAAAAAAAAAATTTAAATTGTTTTAAGAACTATTCTGAAAACAACCAGATTAGCAGAGGGCTTCTGACCGTTCAGCGCGGCAGCTGCTTCTCCTTTGTCTCCTTTGTCTCTCTGTCTTTTAGCTAATTCAGAGTAGAATTCCTAACTCCTTCCTGCCACTAATCTCTCTGACCAATCTACTTCAGCTTATCTGCAGCATCAAAAGGTGGTGAGATAAGACTGGGGAAGGGGGGAAAGGTGGTAGCGGGGATTTGGTTACCCTCTCTTGGGGATTTTGGTCTCCGGGAGGGCTGTGGTGTTTCTGTATTACCTTTTCACTGTATATATCTCTAAATATCTGTTATATCCTGTAAATATTTGCTTGTATATTGTGCACTGCTGTAAATATAAAGCTTCATTTATGAACTTCCAGTGTTTTTGAGTCCTAGCCGGGGTTTACAAAAGGTGTGGGGGGGGGAGGGCAGGTAACAGCTAAACCACTACAATTCTTCATTCAAGATTTTATGTGTCACCTGCTTCCAATGTCAGAGCCTGGAAACAGCCAGATAGACACATTCTGCTCCCAGGAACCACCATCTCCAGCAGCTAGAAGCCAATGTGTGTTGGTTTGAGCTAACTGGAGAATTTGAGTGAGAAATTAGACTATTGGCCTAGAGAGGTAANCTTATCTGCAGCATCAAAAGGCGGTGAGATAAGACTGGGGTAGGGGGGAAAGGTGGTGGTGGGGGGGGTTGGTTACCCTCTCTTGGGGATTTTGGTCTCTGGGAGGGCTGTGGTGTCTGTATTACCTTTTCATTGTATATATCTGTAAATATCTGTTATACCTTGTAAATATTTGCTTGTATATTGTGCATTGCTGAAAACATAAAGCTTCATTTATCAACTTCCAGTGTTTTTAGTCCTAGATGGGGTTTATAAAAGGTGGGGGGGCAGGTAACTGCTAAACCACTACACAATGCCGTAAAAGTCAGAGCACAACTGCTGCTCCAGGACACTGTTTGTCATCTAAATAAAGCTGTATTTATCCATATAGCAAATTAGAAACAAGATGGTGGTACCATAGAATCAGAGAATAGCCTGGGTTGGAAAAGCTCTCTAAGATCATCCAGTCCAACCACCATCCCATGGCCACTGAACCATGGCCCAAAGTGCCATGGCCACGCATTTCTGGACACCTCCAGGGATAGGGACTCCACCACCTCCCTGGGCAGCCTGTGCCAGTCCCTGACCAGTAGAATAGTAAAACTAAGCTGTATGAATGAGAAGGCAGGTTGGGTCCTGCTTTCTGCTATCCTCTGCTCCAAAGATTTTATTTCTTGTAAGTAAAAACTCCACAGAATCATAGACTTGTTTGGATTAGAAAAGCTCTTTAAGACTCCAACCATCAACCAGACACCATCACGGCCACTAAACCATGTCCCCAGGTGCCATGGCCACACCTTTCTTGGACACCTCCAGGCACATGCTCTAGAAACATGTGGCCATGGCACATATGAAATGGCACTTAAGAGCTTACAAACCTTATTTCCCTCCCTTCTCAGGTTCAGTCAAATGGGCAAAATAGCCTCTTGCTGGTACCAAAGCCTGGTGCACTCAAGTTGGATCCAGAGAAGCTTGTGGCAACTCACCTGGGTATGGGTTTCAAAGTCAGCCTTCAGCAACTGCTCAAGGTTGGGGATCAAACCTCCTCACCCTTCTCTCCACTG
The DNA here is from genome assembly GCA_013396835.1 of Psilopogon haemacephalus. Classification (NCBI taxonomy): domain Eukaryota; kingdom Metazoa; phylum Chordata; class Aves; order Piciformes; family Megalaimidae; genus Psilopogon; species Psilopogon haemacephalus. The sequence continues at coordinate 7,947 of VWZI01022749.1, forward strand.
ACATCAGGACCCGTTGAAAACCATTTCTGACCTCCACAAAGCAGACTTCAAACCACCTTCAGGTCTTTAGCAGACATTATTCCTATTGTACATGGATTCTTGCCACTCGACAATCCTCACTGTATCTTTTTCCTGCATTACAACAAGATCTGTAAGCTCTCAGTTTGAAACATGGAAAACAACTTTCTGAGAAAACCCACACTTGGAGGTGCACATTGAACCATAACAATACTGGGGCTGGAAAGAGACCTTTAACATCATCAAGCCTAACTGTTAACCCAGCACTGCCTGGTCACCCCTAAGCCATGTCCTTCAGCATATCTGTGAGGCTTTGAACTTTGCAGGGATGGGGACTCCACCAGTTTCCTGGGCAATTGCTCTGTGTTCTCTTCGTGGCAGGCTACTGTGTAGAAGGTGGAGACCTTGCTTCTGTGTGAGAATGCACCATCCCATAAATGTGCTTGGTTCTAGCCTCTTGGAGATCATGGAACCATAGAACCCCCCCATGGCAACTAAACGATGGCCTCAAGTGCCATGGCCACACCTTTCTTGAACACCTTCCGACACGGGGACTCCACCATCTGCCTGGGCAGCCTGTGCCAATCCCTGACCACTCTTGCAACAAAGACATTTTTCTTCCTTCCCTACCTCCTCAAGGCTAATGGCCCAGCTCCTCCAGAGCAGGCTGGGTGAGCACAGCCATCCCTGCTGCCCTAATGAGGCACCCACTGAGGAAAGCTGAAGGGATTTGCATTCGTTGTAAGCCATGGAATTGTTTGGCTTGAAAGAGCCCTTCAAGACCATCCAGTCCAACTACCAACCCATCCGCACCATGGCCATCAAACCATGTACCCAGCTGCCATGCCCACACATATCTCAAACAGCTCCAGGGATGGGGACTCCACCACTTCCCTGGGCAGCCTGTGCCAATCCCTGACCACTCTTGCAGCAAAGAAACATTTCCTCCTCTTCAAACTAACCCTTCCCTGCCACAATTTCAGTCCATTTCCTCTCTTTCTCTCACCCAACACTAGGGAGCAGAGTTCAACCCTGACTTGGCTCCAGCCTCCTCTCAGGGAGCTGTAGAGAGAAATGAGGTCTCCCCTCAGCCTCCTCTTCTCCACACTGAACAGCCCCAGCTCCCTCAGCTGCTCCTCCCCAGCCCTCTTCTCCAGACCCTTCCCCAGATTTGACCTGGGCTTGCTCCTTCTTGAGGCACTGCTGGTGCTGCCTCCTGCAAGCAGACCTGTGTGCCTTGCAGCCAGACCCTTGTGCTTGCTGTACTGTCCTCTGGAAGTGATTTGGGGTCTGCTTCTCTTAGATTCCTTCTGAGAAAGGAACTGCAAATTCTGGTGGAGAAAACAAACTGAACTGCTCTCACCTTGTCCTTCATCACATATTAGAACTCCAGTTGGAAGGAACCAAAACTCACTTGGCTCCAGCCTCCATTCACAGAGCTGTAGAGAGCAATGAGGTCTCGCCTCAGGCTCCTCTTCTGCACATTAAACACCTCCAGCTCCCTCAGCCATGCCTCATTCCATGCTTCAAAGAAGAAACAGAATAATGGACAGTGTCTACCTGTACTGGAGATGGAGTAAAACAGCAGTGAAGGCCTGCCACTGGGTGGTGGTGATGGCAAGATCTTGCTGTTGCTTTAATTCACACCAATGAAAGAATTATGATTAATTCAGAACATCTGTGGAGCTTTCTCTTTGCATGTCTGGCTCCTAGGGCTGTGAAAATACTCCAATGTGATGGTTGTAAGACAAAAATATAAAAAGTATATCTGGGAACAGTATTGTGGCTGCTTCTTGTTTGGGATTGCAGAACCCCAGCATGGAGGGGTTGGAAGAGACCTTTGGAGATCATCCAGCATAACCCTCCTGCTAAAGCGAGGCACCCACAGCAGCTTGCCCAGGAGTACAATGGATAAGGGGGTCTGGAAGCTCTCCAGAAAAGGAGACTCCACAGCCTCTCTGGGCAGCCTGCTCCAGGCCTCCAGCACCCTCTAACCAAACAACTTTCTCTTCCAGCTCAGCTGGAACGTCCTGGCTTCCACCTGTGCCAGTGTCTCCCCACCCTCAATCTTAACAATTTCTACCTCATCTCACTCTGCCTCCCATCTCCCAGCTCAAAGCCATTGTCCCTCATCCTGGCACTCCCAGACATTGGCCAAAGCCCCTACCCAGCTCTTCTGGAGCCCCTTCAGGTACTGGAAAGCTGCTCTAAGGTCTGCCTGTAGTCTTCTCTTTTCCAGCCTCAACAGCCCCAACTCTCCCAGCCTGTCCTCACAGGGGAGGTTGTCCAGGCTTCTGACCATCTCTGTGGCCTCCTCTGGACTCTCTCCAGCAGGGGCCTGGGGACCTCACAATGTCTGAAGGGGTTTAGAACCGGCATTTCTAGCAGGGCAGTGTTAATACAAACAGTCAAAGGCATAAAGGTGGTTTAAAAACACACCCACAGTATTTTTGCTGCAGAGGGCAGCAGGTATTTCATTTACACATAGCTAGGGAATCTTCCTGCAGGCACACTGGTGCAGAGCAAGTGAAGATGTGGCCACATGCCCCACGGCACACAGAACCACAGATCCCCAGCACGGTGGGGTTGGAAGGGACCTCTGGAGATCATCCAGCCCAAGCTCCCTGCTCAAGCACCACAGCAGCTTGCCCAGGAGCACAATGCCCAGGGGATGTTGGAAGCTCTCTAGAAAAGTAGACTCCACGACCTCTCTGGGCAGCCTGCTCCAGGCCTCCAGCACCCTCACACCAAACAACTTTCTCCTGCTCAGCTGCAACCTCCTGGCTTCCACTTTGTGACCACTGCCCCTTGTTAGTGGATTTAATTTATCAAGAAACAGATTTTATCAGGGAAATCCATCATGAAGTGCTGAGCATCAGTGCATGCCCGAGCTCCCTGCTGCCCCTTCCCTTCTGGCACAGGGTGTGGAGGGTCTATCTGCCTGTCTTTGCCTCACTCTACGCTCTCCTTGTCTGCACGAGATGGCGCTCTTGGCCTTTTAATAAAGCAAGATGCCGGTCTAAGATTTTTGTTTAATTATCACATGCAAACACGCACTTGTCTACTAGTGTCTTTCAGCCCTTCCTGACCCCTTAGATGCAGGGATGCTTCTGGGCTGCTGATGTGAGCCAGGATCAGTTCTAACGCCAGATATTTCCAACCACACAAGAAGAAACAGAGGGATGAACAGAAGGGCGCAAATCCAGCCCTCCACCACCTCCAGCTCGTTAAAAGAGATTGATTTTTCCCATCTTGGTTTACAGCTCCTTTGGTACAGCCTTGTCCTCCAAGCCCAGCTCAAATGCTTCATCCTGTCCTAGGTGGCCTGTGAGCACCAAGTCCAGGGGACAAGAACCCCAAGGACTGCCCCAGGTTGGGAAGTGAGAGGTTCCTGGGTTCCTTTTGAGCTGTGGAGCCGGCTAAGTCTATTGTTTTTGCCTGTAGTGAGAGGCTCCTGCCCTCCTTCCCGGGAGCAAGGGTAGCTTGGGAGGGAAATGTGATAGGGGAATTGATGGTGCCCTTTGGCAGCCAGCATTAAAAATTTATGTGCTTGCTGGGCTCTTCCAAATAAGTCCAGGAAGGGTGAGTTCCTCCCTTCTCAGAGCTCCTGGCAAGCACCCAGGCTCTCTGTTTTCCCCAGTCCCCACCCAGTATCCCTCCTTGCTGGGGACCAGATGCCACCAGGACCCCAGTGTCTGCCTGGTGATGGGCTCTGCTCCCTCATTCATGATATAGAGCATTCACAGAATGGTTTAGATTGAAAGCAACCTGAAACATCCTTTAGTTCCAACCCCCCTATCATGGGCAAGGGACACCTCCCACTAGCCCAGGTTGCCCCATCCAACCTGGCCTTGAAAACCTCCAGGGAGGGGGTATCTATGAGCCCCCTGGGCAACCTGTGGCATAGGCTCCAGCAGAACACCCCTTTGGGGGACAAAAGGTCCCACTCTACACCCGAGAGGAAAGCTGCAGATTAGGCCTCCCTTGGGTCTGGTCGTCTATGGCAGTGGATGCTGCAAAACTGAGAAGAGTGACTTGGCACAGCATCAGGCTGTGCTGCACTTCAGTGGGACCCGGACAGAATGGGGAGCTGCGGATGAGGGAATCTGGTGTGAGGCAAGTTGTGTGCCTCACAGGATGATGGAGTTGTTGGCTGGCATGTGTTGTGGGGTCACCTGAAAGGCTGGGATGTGGGGCAGCCAGGTGGAATAGAATGTGGCACCAGGAGAAGGGTGGTTAATGGGGAACCACGGTGGGAGGAGGCATGGAGTCCTTGACAGTTAGGGATGCAGGTGCTCAAGAGCAGTGGGATGTGGGGAAGTGTGCTGGATGAGATGCACAGAAGGAGGCTGAGTGGGATGCTGGGTGAGATGTGGAGTGTCCCAGAGGGGAGGTACATGGGATGTCCTGACAGAGAAGGATGCAGGCACTCCAGGGGTTACCCAGGAGCGCTGAGGAGGGCAGCGCTGACGGCTGTGGTGACCCGGAGGATGGGATGCTGAGCTCCGGGGAGGGCTGGGCGTTGCGGGGCAGGGCTGGGGGTGGCTCCACGTGGCTCATTAGCAGCAGGCCATTTAATATTTATGAAGCGCTCTTGTTTGAGTCTTAAGTCTTCGGCTCCAGTTACAAGGAGCTGCGTCACCCTCCGATCACATGGTAATTGTTGCTATTTCCAGGATCCCAGCCTCGCGGAGTGGCACAAAACCTCTTTTCCCGTTTCTTGTCTTCCTCCCGCTCCTTTTCCCTTCTCTCTTTCTGTTTTGTTTTGTTGTTTTTTGGGTTTTTTTTTTGGTGGTTTTGTTTTTTTGTTAGTTTGGGTTTTTTTTTTCTTTTTTGCTTTTTGTTCCCCGACCCCTCCTCTCCCCAGGTTCCCTCTCGCTGGGGCGCAGGGCAGCGTCTGGGGATGCGGGGGCCGCTGCCTTGACCCGGGGCGGGCAGGAGTCACCCCCCACCCCCGCCTCTTTCCCGGGAAGCGGATCCGGCCGCTGCTTTCCATGAGAACTCCTCGGCTGGCCCCAGGACCGGCTCGGCATTAGCGCTGAGGAAGAAGAGGAGGAGGAGAAGGAGAAGAAGAGGAGAGGGGGTTTAACCCCCAAAATGACCGAGCTGGAAGGGGACTTCGCCAAGCTGCTTCTGCTGAAGGAGGAGCGGATCAAGGAGCTGGAGCGGCGCTTGGGGGAGAAGGAGGAGGAGATCCAGGAGCTGCGGCGGCGGCTGCACAAGTGCCAGTCGGTGCTGCCCGCCCCCAGCCCACACATCGGGCCCCGCACTACCCGCGCCCAGGGCATCTCGGCCGAGCCGCAGACCTACCGCTCCTTCCACGACCTGCACCAGGCCTTCCGCAAGTTCACCAAGGCGGACAGGTAGGGACAGGGCACCCCCACTTCAAGCCCGCACCCTCAAAGCCGCATCCCTGCCTTGCCAGCCGCGGGGTGCGGGAAAGCAGCATCGATCGTGCCGCGGGGAGGGTGGAGGAAGCGCCTGGCGCATTAAAGGGCTTTCAGCCGGCGGGAAGGAGCCCTGAGGGGATCGGATAACCCATTACCGGCGGCTCGCTTCCACACAGCGCCTCCCCCACCCCGCTGCTTTCCCTGCTGCGGCTCCCCGGGGATGCTCGGCTGGGGCGGAGGGGAGGAGCGGGACAGGCGGTGATGCCTTTCCCGGCGCTGGGAAAAGTTCGCGGCCGGGGCCGGGAAGTTCCTGCGGCCGCTACTCGGAGCCAGCCCTGCCCACTCCCTCCCTGGGTAGGTGCTGTGTATTCCCCCGGCCTCATCTCCTCACCTCATCCTCCCCCGAAGAACCCCAAACACGCGTTATCCCAAACAGCCGTGCGCTCGGCAGAGCTCTCTCGTTCCAGTCGCCTCACTCAACGCTGGATCTTACGGGGAGTTCAGATGCTCCTCAACACACCATGTGGAGCTCAGGGTGGGCTTTGAAGGTGATGGGGAAGTTGGCGTGGGAGTTCTTGTGCCGCCGTAGGACCCAGTGTCACCCTTGTTTCGGCACTGGTGCTCACCGAGCAGGAGTCGCTCTGATCGCGTCCGCACACAGCTATTGATCCCAGCAGGCTCACCCCAGCCTCCTGCAGCTGGGTGTGGATCCACATTACCCTCCTCAACCTTCTCATGCAGCCCACCTGCCCGTCATGGAAACTCCTGCTATTACTGCTTTAAAGAGAAATGACAAACAGTTAGTGCTGGGCTTTTTTTTTNTGTTATTCTCTTTCCTGAGTACCTGAGGCGGTCCTGGGGAAGTGTGTGACTGCTGGCCATGCAAGCAAAACGTGTCAGCTTGTTTTTCCCTGTGTGAGCACATCTCCACTCAAATTGGAAGAAACCCAGGCCCAGCTTTTTCCTTTGCTGTTAAGTTTTTGGAAGGCTGTGATCTTCCTGAATCACAGCTACTGCAGGGAAAGGTGACAGTGACCCAGCACCCATGTCGGCATCAGGGACCCTGGTGCCCACTCATGTTTATTAACTCTTTCAGAAGTTATTAAACTTGCTTGGGGTTCCAGCAAGCGCCTGAGGTTTTCCCTGGCTATGCCCAGGCTGGGCTGGCAGGCCAAAAACCACTGCATCCCTGTGATGTTGTGAAGGTCATCGGCCCCAACCTGCACTGTTCTTATCACTCAGAGGTGTCAGCATGCAGTACTGGGGCCTGTGGGCATTTCTCATTGCCCTCCTGGCTGGTACTTTGTCCCTCCCTGGCATCCTTCCGTATCTAGGCCTTGCACATCATAGCCATGGCAATGGTAACCAAGTCAGTTTGGGTTTGCTCTTGGATTTTAATTAAGGTCTGCTTAATTAAAATCCAAGTTGTCTGGTTGCTGGAGGAGCTGAGGGGCAGCTTCATGATGTTCTGAACGTGCCGCACCCACAGCCTGCCTTTTAAAAAAAATCCTTTATTGCCACCAGATTCCTACCCCATCAGTGCACTCAATGCACTTGCATCTTCATGGGCAGAAGCTCATCCCTTGGTGTGGTTCCAGGTTGCTGCTTTGACATCCTGGGCATGGTGGGTAAAGGGCTTTGCTACAGCCGACTGCTGCCCAGGGTACAACGCATCACTGCTTTCGATGCTGACCGGAGGATCGAGTGGGTATTTCTGGTGCCAGCTCTCTTCAATGTCCCTCTGCGTTCATCTGGCTTTTGCATCTGAAAACTGCTGACAGTGTTATTTATTTATGGGGGTAACTTATAGACCCATGAGAGTCTCCTGCCTGTGTTTTCGTGAGAGCAGCTGATAGCATCATCAAAACCATCCATTGCAGAAGGCCCTGAGAGGTTGGAGATGGTTGATACCCCTTTCCTAATTCCCAGAGACTACTTCCAGCTCCTAAAGCCACCTGATGTGATGTTTAGACCTGTCTGCTTGGCACATCGATTGCAAATCAATGCTGATAGTAACGCTTTTATCCCAGTCTGGGCTCAACCTTAGGATGCTTTTTCATCTCTGACAGCATAATTAACTTTATTTGGGGCAAGATTATCTGTAATACACCAACACTTAAAGCTCTCAAGAAGCTGAAGTTGGTAAATGGGATGATAGAAACTAGTCAAATCTCAGCTGAAAGCAGAAGATCTCTTGGTCTGTGGCAGTAAGTTTGTGCCTCTTGTGATGGGTGGGGCTGTACAGGGCCAAAGTTGCAAAGGCTTTTTTGGGCAAAGAGCCCAAAAAAGAGGCTGTGGAAACAGAACAGTGTTGAAAAGCTTTGCCTAGGAGGTCTTGCCTGGGATTGTGTTTTTTTGCTGCTGCTCCTTCTGATGCCTTGGCTGTCTGGATGTTAGTGGGAGAAAGTTGCTGCTGGGAGGGGTGGTCAGGTGTGTGGACCTGCTCTGCAACAGTTCGGATTGTCTCTGCCAATAGAATAGTGGAATGATTTGGGTGGAAAGGGAACTTTAAAGGCCATATAGTCCAACCCAGCCTGCAGTCAGAACAGATTGCTCACAGCCCAAACCAACCTGACCTGCAATGATGCCAGCCATGGAGCAGCTCCCACCTCTCTGGGCAGCCTGACCCAGGCTCTCCCCACCCTCAGTGTCCAACATTTCACCCTTCTCTCCACTCTCAATCTCCCTCTTTCAATTCAAACAATCCCCCCTTGTCCTGTCACAACAGGCCTGCTCGGGAGTCCGTCCCCAGCTTTCTGCCCCTTGAAGCACTGCAAGGCGATCTGAAGGTCTCCCTGGAACCTTCTCTTCTAGCCATGACACTGCCACTTTCTATGTCTGCTTTTCAGAACACCACCATTCCCTGGTGTTTCCTTGCTCTGCTCTCATGAGAGGAGATGCTGTTGGACCAGATGATGCCTGGGGTTCCTTCCAACCTGGCATTCCAGGATAATTGCTGAGGGAAGCACTCTCTTTGTAAATTAGTCATCAGACCATGGTGCTCAGCGAGGCCTTCTGGTTCACACACCATTCCGGTGCTTCCTGATACAGCATCTGATGGTGGCTTGTGGTGATATCAAGAAGGAATCTCAACTTGTGGCTGTCTTTCCTAACATGGTAAGAGCCACCTGCAGTGTGCCTGGATAAGGAGGAGATCATACAATAGTCTGGGATGGAAGGGACCTCCAAAGATCATCTAGTCTAATCTCCAGTCAGCAAGGGCATCCTCAGCTAGATCAGGTTGCCCAGAGCCCTGTTGAGCCTCACCTTGACTATCTTCAGAGATGAGGCCACGACTACTTCCCTTCACCTAAGCAGCATTTTGGTAGAGCCTTGGGGAAAGGTGTGTCCCAGGAAGCCATTTCCCCAGCAGAGGCTGTGCTGCAGTGTGAATCAGAAATTGTGCCCAAAAAATCAACACCGAGGTGTGCTCAGAGCTCTGACAGTCAGATATGGGCTGCTGGGCCTCTCAGAACACCCTCACTGCTGTAGTGAGGGGCTTTTGGAGGACCCCAGGGGTGCTAACTGATGGGGTTTCAGCACCTAGGGGTGAATGATCATGGTGAGCTGTGATCTCTGCCTTTTAAATTGTGCTCTTGGTAAACTCCAGCAGGCACATCCTCTGGTTCAGAGGAGTGGTGTCTAATGCCAGCTTAATCATGCTTGTTGGGGGCAAGGAGACTTATAAAATCATTAAATGGTAGGAGTTGTACAGCATGGCTCTTGGATGCTCCATCCCTGGGTGACTGACACTAAAGAAAGTCATCAGGGTTTTATTAGTTTCAATTAGTGAAGGATTAATGATGCTCTTGTTGCCTGTAGTGTTGGTGGTGCCATGCTGGCCTGAATAATGGAAACTATGAAAAGGAAAGTGTAGCTGGGAGTTACTTTGGAGAGAGCCAGAAAATCATGGCATCATGGGGTTGGAAGTGATCTCCAGAGATCATCCAGTCCAACCACCCTGCCAGAGGAGGATCACCCAGGGCAGGTCACACAGGAACACATCCAGGTGTTTCTCAAACTCTCCAGAGGAGACTCCACAATCTCTCTGGGTAGCTTGCTCCAGGGCAGTGCCACCCTCACACCAGATGACTTTCTGCTCATGTTGAGGTGGAACCTCCTGGGTTCCAGTTTGTGCCCATTGCTCCTTGTGCTGTCACTAGGCACCACTGACAAAAGCCTGAGCTCTTCTTCTTGCCCCCTACCCTTCAGATATTTATAAATACTGCTCAGATGCCCTCTGGGGCTGCTCTTCTCCAGGCTCAGAAGCCCCAGGGCTCTCAGCCTTTGCTCCTCACAGAGCTGCTCCAGGCCCTTCAGCATCCTTGTAGCTTCCCCTGCACTCTCTTCAGCAGATCCCTGTCCCTCTTGAACTAGAGAGCCCAGAACTGGACACAATCCTCCAGATTTGGTCTTGGCAGGGCAGAATAGAGGGAGAGGAGAACCTCCTTTACCTGCTGGCCACGCTCTTCTTACCCTTGGCTACGAGGACACGTTGCTGTCCCATTTCAACCAGTGACTAAATTGTTGCCAATGTTGATGTGCCAGAGCCATGAGTGAAAGGGAGTCTCATGAACCATGGAGAGCCACAACTGATGAGGAAGAGACATTCTCGATGTGTGTGGTGATCCCCTCAAATTCCTTTTGGATCACCTCATCTCTCTGCTCTCCTCCATCAATGTGTATGTGTCACTGTGCTGGGTTCAGTTGCAGCCTCTCTGAGGAAAGTGATGGGTTCATCCACCTGTTCCCAGCACCCTTGGAGGACATGTTCCTCACCTTTTCAAGAGGCTTTTTCCCTTTTTCTCGTTCCTTCTGGGCAGCGTTTGCCACAAGATGGCAGTGGGGGTTAGTGTTTAAGGCAAGGTATTGGGGTGCATTGTGCTTCCAGCTTCACAGCCCAGGCCCAGTCCTCTTGTAGATCAAATTTCCTGCTGAAATCCTGACATGACTCCATCCTCCATGTTGTCTGAGGTGTTGGGAGAATGTGTTGCTGAGAGTTTACGTTTAAATTCGAAACCTTCAGAAATAGGGATATAGGTTGGACTTGGTGATTCTGAGTGTCTTTTCCAACCTGGATGTTTCCGTGGTTCTGTGAAGGTGTCTATGCTACAGAAGGGGGATTGCAGCAGGTGCTGCAGGCTCCAAGGCTTGTGATAAGCTGATGTGTGGTGATGGCTTTGGCAGGGTCAACCATGGCTGCTAAAGCTGGATGTCAGCTACTGCTTGTGTATTCATAGTGATCTTCACTGCTGCTTTAGGATTACAGCCCCAGAAGAGAGTGATCAGACACCAATATTTCCTTCAAACTGGCTTTCTGCTGACCCGTGATGTCGTTTCCACTTCCCTTGCCCACACAGCTTTGCTCTTGTGCCCCCCAAACATATGTAGAGCAAGAAACTTCACTCCATCATGCCCACACCAGCTCAACCCATTCTGTTCCCAGCACTTTCCCTTGAATCTGTCCCGAGCAATCCCCCAATAAAACATTAAACATCCGACAGGAAATTAATTAACTTTTAAAGTGATTATTTCAATGTTATTGAGGGAGGGGACAAATACCAGTTTTTCTTCAACTCCCTCTGCTCCAGAAGAGCTGAGCTGTGCAGGGAAACACAAATTGGGTTGGGTTGGAAGGGATTGTAAAGACCATCCAGCTCCAGCCCCCTGCTATGGGCAGGGACACCTCCCACCAGCCCAGCTTGCTCAAGGCCTCATCCAGCCTGGGCTTCAACGCCTCTAGGGAGGGAGCATCCACAGCTTTCCTGAGCAACCTGTGCCAGTGTCTCCCCACCCTAACTCTCAAAAATTTCTTTCTAGTAAGCCAGGACTGACCATGATCTGTGAGGTCTCTAGTCCAAAATTCAAAGCAAGGTTATCTTTGAAGCTGGACCAGTCTGCTTGGGTGGCACCAGCCTAAAGCAAAGAGTTTCCCTGTGTGACTTTATGGTAATCCAGCAGTTCTTCCTCTCTCGCAACACAGCTGTGACTTACAGCTCACTCACTGTGGCTGTCTCTACCACCCTTGAAACTGGGGTGGACTTGCTTGTTGCTTGCTTCAGCAGAACAAGAGTTTGTGTAATGACAGGACAAGGGGGAATGGGTTCAAATTGGTGGAGGGGAGATTTGAACAGAATGTCAGGAGAAAGTTCTTCACAGTAAGGGTGATGATGCACTGGAACGGTTTGCCCAGGGAGGTTGTGTCTGCTCCCTCCCTGGATGTGTTCAAGGCCAGGCTGGATGAGGTCTTGAGCGACCTGATCTAGTGGGAGGTGTCCCTGTCTATGGCGGGGGGTTGGAACTGGATGATCTTTGAGGTCTCTTCCAACCTAAACCATTCTATGATTCTCCCTCCTTGGGTCAGCCAGGGCTGTGCCACTTCCTCCCTCAGAGCTCTTTCTGGGAACTCAGCTTGCAGCAGGGTGGATGGGTAGCATTAGTTTAGCCATGATCTCATCCTTTGCCAGCCACTAAAGCAGTATCGATCCTGCCTCCATCTGAGAAACAGCCCAGCTGCTGCCCCAGTACCTCCAGCTGCCAGCCTGTGGGGTCTCCTAAGACTGCAAAATCACCATTGCCCTTGTTTTTAGACTCTTAAGCAGGCACACGTGGAACTTGCTGTAAATAAGCAACTGTTCAGCTGGGTTAAGGACAGTCTTTAAGCTAAGGAAAGGACTTTATGATGGGAAAACTCCACATGAAGCAGCACTGTCACTGGCAGCCCAGAGCCAGCTGTGTGCTGGCCGCATCCAGAGCAGGGAGACCACAGGGAGGGGATTCTGCCTCTTTGTCCTGCTCTGCTCAGACCCCACCTGCAGCACTGCCTCCAGCTCTGGGGCCCCCAGCACAAGAAGGACCTGGAACTGTTGGAGACAGTCCAGAGAAGGCCATGGAGATTATGAAAGGCCTGGAGAACCTCTCCTGTGGGGACAGGCTGGGAGAGCTGGGGCTCTTCAACCTGCAGAAGAGAAGGCTTCAGGGAGACCTCAGAGCGGCCTTCCAGTACCTTTAAGGGGCTTCAGGAGAGCTGGGGAGGGACTTTGGACAAGGGCTGGGAGTGCTAGGATAAGGGACAGTGGCTTTGAGCTGGGAGAGGGGAGACTGAGAGCGGAGATGAGGAAGAAATTGTTGAGAGTGAGGGTGGGGAGACACTGGCACAGGTTGCCCAGGGAAGCTGTCGATGTGCCCTCCCAGGAGGTGTTGTAGGCCAGGCTGGATGAGGCCCTGAGTGACCTGGGCTGGTGGGAGGTGTTCCTGCCCATTGCAGAGGTTTGGAACTGGATGGTCTTTGAGGTCACTTCCAACCCAACCCATTCTGTGGTTCTGTGATTTTGGATCCACAGCTGCTAAGCACCTATGCCTTAAATACTTTAAACAGGCACTTGTTACTGAGACCTCTGTGTGTCTGCAACACCTCCATGAGGATCAGCATCACCTCCCAGAGCTCAGAGGAAATGTTCAAGGGCACAGCAGTAATTTGGACATGGATTGGTACCCTAATATCTGCCTCTGTTCTTTCCCTTACTTATCATAGATCTGTTCCCCTCTGCCCTGTGGCTCACTGCAACAGTACAGCTCTTGGATGTTTCATCCCTGGGTGACTGACACTGAAGAAGGTAGTCAGGGTTTTATTCGCTTCAATTAGTGAAGGATTAATGATGCTCTTGTTGCCTGTAGTGTTGGTGGCTGTACTGGCTGAAATAGTGGAAAATATGAAAAGGCATCTGGGGGTAGTTTGAGCCAGGAAATGATGGCATCATGGGGTTGGAAGGGACCTCCAGAGATCATCCTGTCCAACCCCCCTGCCAGAGCAGAATTACCCAGGCCACACAGGAACACATCCAGAATGTCTTCAGAGAGGGAGACTCCACAACCTCTCTGGGCAGCCTGCTTCAGGGCTCTGCCACCTTCACACCAAACAACTTTCTTCTCATGTTGAGGAGGTACCTTCAGGGTTCCAGTTTGTGCTTACTACTCCTTGTGCTGTCCCTGGGCACTGCTGACAAGAGCCTGGCCCCAGCCTCTTGCCCCCCCCCCCCTTCAGATATTTATAAACATTGCTCAGATGCCCTCTGGGGCTGCTCTTCTCCAGGGTCAACAGCCCCAGGGCTCTCAGCCTTTGCTCCTCACAGAGCTGCTCCAGGCCCTTCAGCATCCTCATAGCCTCCCCTGCACTCTCTCCAGCAGATCCCTGTCTCTCTTGAACTGGGGAGCCCAGAACTGGATCCAGATGTGGTCTCAGCAGTTTAATATAGAGGGGAAGAAGAATTTCTCTTGACCTACTGGCCACATTCTTCTTAATGCAGCCCAGGATGCCCTTGGCCTTCTTGGCCATGTGGACATATTGCTGTCCCATACATTGCAAAGGGGGTGGCTAAGACAGGAGCCAGACTCAGTCTTGCTCCAGCTCCTGTACAGTTACTTAATGGAGCAGATCATGGCATGGAGCAGGTCAGGAGGTGGAGTGGAGTTTGGGGACAAGTGGGTCGTTGAACACTGACAGACGAGGTCCAGCATAGGCCAGCAGATTCCCTGAGAGGGCTGAAGTCTGGAGAAGCAGAAGAGGTTTAGAGCTGGAGAAGAACAGCTGTTGATGGTTAATCAATCAAACCCATTTCCTTCCCTTTAATTTTTAATGGGCTCAAGCTGCTCCTCCCTGCTCCCCGGGCATCGCTTTCCTGCAGCCCAGGAAGGGCCTGAAACACGAGCCTCAGCCTGGGGAAACCAAGTTCCCAAGGGCAACCCATGGCACCTCTCTGCTGGGCAGGGCCAGGCGGCTGTCTGTCTGTCTGTCTGCCTGTCTGCCTGCCACCGGTGCTGCTGCCGACCAGCGCTGCCTTCTCTATGGCATCTGCCCAGGATGCCTTTGTGGAGGGAGTGGCATCACTCCTGCAGCAGCATTCCAGGGACAGCTGAAGGGAGCTCTGCTGACCACCACCTGCTAAAGCTGCACCAAACATAAAGTAATGCCGGGAAAGGGATCACAGCATGCCAGCAGTCCAGTGTGGTGGGGGTGGGAAGGCACCTCTGGGTATCATTCAGTCCAAGCCCCTGCCAAAGCAGGGCACCCACAGAAGCTTGCCCAGGAGAACAATGCCCAGGGAGAGTTGGGAGCTCTCCAGACAAGGACACTCCACAACCTCTCTGGGAAGCCTGCTCCAGGCCTCCAGCACCCTCACACCAAAACAACTTTCTCCTGCTCTGATGCAGCCTCCTGGCTTCCACTTTGTGCCCACTGCCCCTCGTCAGTGGTGCCCAGAGTCAGGACAAGAGCCTGGCCCCAGCCTCTTTTCCCACCACAGCTCCTTCAGCTTTTGCTAAGCATTGCTCAGACGCCCTTTGGGGCTGCTCTTCTCCAGGCTCTCAGGCTTTGCTCCTCTCAGCCTGCGCTGGACTCTTTCCAGCAGTTTCCTCTCTCTCTGCAACTGGGGAGCCCAGAACTGGATACAGGATTCCAGATGTGGTCTCACTAGGTCAGATTAAATGGGGAGGGGAACCTCTCTCAACCTGCTGGTCACACCCTTAAGATTGCAGCCCAAGAGTCTATTGTCATTTTTGACCATGAGGGCACATTGCTGGCTCATGGGGAACTTCCTGTCCCCCACACTCCCAGGTCCTTCTTCAAGGAGCTGCCTCCCAGCAGGACCCCCTCAGCTGTCCTGCTGCAGGAGGTTGTTCCTCCCCAGGGGCAGGATCCTACCCATGGCCTTGTTGAACTCCATGATGTTTCCTGTGCCCAGTTCTGCAGCCTGTCCAGGTCTCATTGATGATTTTGTACAATCCCTGTGAAGTGGGATGGGCAAGAAACAACATTTTCTGTATGTTTTTTCAATAAAAGATGAGATATTTGGGCTCCCTGTTTAATGCTGGGCTCTGCAGCCAGGACAGAAACAACATTCCAGGCTTGGCCACCATCATCATGGATAACAGCTCCTGCATCAGCCACTGGGTCTCAGCTCCCTTGTCCCAAGCCATGGTGGAAGGTGACTTGTGTGGCTTATGAGTGGGATTCAGGGACTGGCACAGGCTGCCTGGAGAGGTGATGGAGTCCCCATGCCTGGAAGTGTTCCAGAAAGGTGTGGCCATGGCACCTGGGGCCATGGTTTAGTGGCCACGGTGGGTTTGGGTGGGTAGATGGACTGGATGGTCTTAGAGATCTTTTCCAACCCAAACGATGTGAGTGTGTGGTCCCCATGGTCCCCATGGGCATGGCCATACTTAAGCTGGGCAGGAGCTGTGATGCTGCCACCCCTCCCTGGCTGATGCAGAACTTCTTCCAGCTGCATCACTGCAAATTCCTCCTCCTGGCTATTTTTAAATGCCTCCAGTCATGAGGCTTGCAGAGCCTCCTTTGGGGAACTGAACCACAGGCAGCTGCTAGATTATCACATAACCCATCTTCATGCCTGCCTGCTGTGGTCATGGCTCCCTGAAAATAGGACTGCCTAAAAGTCTTCAGCCTATCAGCCTCTTCTGGGTAGGGCTATGAATGCTGCTTTGCTCTCTCAGGTCTTAGCTTTTATCTCCAACAACATGAAAAGAAATTGTTGAGAGTAAGAGTGAGAAGGCACTGGCACAGGTTCTCCAAGGAGATTGTAGCTGTCCCCTCCCTGGAGGTGTTGAAGGAGGTGTCCTTGCCCATGAAAGGGGGTTGGGACTGGATGGTATGGATAGTCCCTTCCAAGTCAACCCATTCTGTGATTCTATGGAAACAGAGAAGGCAGCTGGGGTCAGGTGAACATGCTAGGATGTTTTCCTGTGACTGCTTGTGGCTGCTGCATGGTTTGGAGGAGAAAGCAGGGGTCTGTGTCTCCTTAGCACTGCATTTGGAACAGCAAAGCAGAAATATTGGCGTCTAGATTGGGCCAGCACCAGGCACAAATCCAGACTGGCTGCAGGGTGGACTGAGAGCAGCTCTGAAGAAAGAGACTTGAGGGTGTTGGTTACTGAGCAGTGTCCCAGGAACCATCAGCACCCTCATGCAACCCAGCAAGCATCTGTGTGCTGGGCTGCAGCCAGAGGAGCGTGGGCAGCAGGGCAAAAGAGGGGATTCTTCCCCTTGGCTCTGCTCTGCTGAAACCTCACCTTCAACCCTGTCTCCAGGTCTGGTGTCCCCAGCAGAAGAAGGACACAGAGCTGCTGGAGTGAGGCCAGAGGAGGCCACAAAGGTGATCCAAGGGCTGGAGCAGCTCTGCTGTGAGGACAGGCTGAGGGAGCTGGGGGTGTTCAGCCTGGAGAAGAGAAGACACTGGTGGGACCTCAGAGCTGCCTGCCAGCAGCTGAAGGGATACTTTAGGAAGGCTGCAGAGAGACTTTTGTTGAGGGTGTCTGGAGACAGGCCAAGGGGGAATGGTTTGAAGTTGAGGGAGAGCAGGGTTAGACTGGAGCTGAGGAAGAAGTTCTTCAGTAGGAGGGTGCTCAGATGCTGGAACAGGCTGCCAAGGGAGGTTGTGAAAGCTTGGAGGTGTTCCAGACCAGGCTGGATGTAGTCTTGAGCATCTAGTCTAGTTGAAGGTGTCCCTGCCCATTGCAGGGGGTTGCAGTAGATGATCTCTGGGGTCCCTTCTAACCCAGACCATTCCATGGGTCCTGATAGCTGGTATTGTGAACTCCTTGGCTAAAGTGGCTCTTTATTTGGCTGCTCTTTGGTCACAGCAAGAGTCACATTCTCATCAAGGCTCTGATGCAGAGAAGGTGACTTCCTAGAGAACACCTCTGGGTGCTGAGGTCTATCAAAGTAAAACGATGTAGAAAGGGCTCAAAGAAAATTCTGAGTTCCTCTTTGCAGTGTAACTAAGGAGAAACCTCAGGGAAAAAGCTTTCCCAAGGCATCCACTTGGTTGCCTCTGGAGTTTGATGCAGATCTTGCAAAATATCTGACAGAGCTTGGCAATGTGTTTCCAAAAAAGGGCTTCCCCCTCCATGGTGACCTCCCGGCTGGAAAACATGAGGCCTTGCTGGGGATGCTGGGGATGTCTTTTTTTTTATAATCAGGGTTCTTCTGTGTTTTGCTCGTGGATGTTCCTTGAGCATAGTTGTGCTGTTAGTAAGGAGCACTGCAGTCACACAGGGAGCCCTGGTGCCAGAAGGAGATGCTGAGGGAGGGAAAGAGGGAGGCTCAGCTCAGCCCAGTTCTGCATGCATGGCACCAGGTCAGTGAGATGCTCTAGACCAAACTGTGGGCACGAATGAGGACACTTCTGCCAGTGGCACAACTGTGAGCAAAGCCCAAGCCTGGTGCAAATTGTAGGATCATCAGACGCTTTATGCTGGTAGGGAGCTTTAAAGCTCACCAGTCCAATCCCCCTGCACTTAGCAGGGACATCCCCAACCAGAGCCCCAGACACCCTGACCTGCAATGGTGCCAGCCATGGGGCAGCTCCCACCTCTCTGGGCAACTTGGGACAGGCTCTCTCCACTTTCAGTGCCCAACATTTCTGCCTTCTCTCCACTCTCAACCTCCCTCTTTCAGTCCAAACCCCCCCCTCTTGTCCTGCCACAGCAGGCCCTGCTCAGAACTCTTTGGTGTAATCATTAAGCCCAAAATTAACTTTCATGCCTGCAGTAATTGGGTGCGGCAGAAAGGGGTTATTCAAGAAACACATCCTGAAGGGTGGCTCCATCTGGGCTGGCTTTAATAGTTGGAAGAGATGTTACAGGTGAATATGGCACAAAGGAAAGATGTTAGCTGGGAAGAGGGCTGGAAAGACTCTTGTGGAAAGAGAGCCAGCATGGCTAAGTTAGAGTTGAAGCCAGTTGGAAAGGTCATGAATTACAGAAGCACAGAATTGTTTTGCTTGGAAGAGAGCTCTAGGATCATCCAACCCAACCACCAAGCCAACCCCACCATGGCCACTAAACCATGTCCCAGGTGCCATGGCCATACCTGTATTGCACACCTCCAGGCATGGGAACTCCACCACCTCCCTAGGCAGCCTCTGCCAATCTCTGACCACTCTTGCAGCAAATAATTTTTTTCCTCAGCTCCAACCCAACCCTCCCCCAGCACAATTTCAGACCATTTCCTCTCCTATCACCTGAGACTAGGGAGCAGAGCCCAACCCTCACCTGGCTCCAGCCTCCTCTCAGGGAGCTGTAGAGAGCAATGAGGTCTCCCTTCAGCCTCCTCTTCTCCACACTGAACACCCCCAGCTCCCTCAGCTGCTCCTCCCCAGTCCTCTTCTCCAGACCCTTCCCCACTTTTGTGCCCTTCTCTGCACCTGTTCCAGACCCTCAATGTCCCTCTTGTGAGCAGCCCAAAACCAAACCCAGCTCTCAAGCTGTGCCCTCACCAGTGCCCAGCACAGGGGCACAACCCCTGCCCTCATCCTGCTGGCCACACCATTGCTGATCCAGGCCAGAGTGCTGGTGGCCTTCTTGGCCACCTGGGCACACTCCTGGCTCATCTTCAGCTGTTGCAAACCAGCACCCACAGATTCTTTTCTGCTGGCAGTTTCCAGTCATTCTGCCATAAGCCTGGAGCCTTCCTGGGATTGTTGTGACTCAAGTGCAGGACCCAGCACTTGGCTTTGTTGTATCTCACACAATTGGCCTTGACCCATCCATCCAGCTTGGCCCATTTCCTCCCTACCCTCATGGAACTTTACCTATTGTTGAAGTCCATGGATTACTTGCGAGGCACAGAAAATGAATGAGTGCTCTGGGAAGATTCTAGTGGAAGGAGAGTGCTCATGGAAAAGTTGGAGTTCATGAAATCATAGAATCAGTCAGGGTTAGAAGGGACCACAAGGATCATCTAGTTCCAACCCTCCTGCCATGGGCAGGGACACCCTACCCTAGATCAGGCTGGTGACAGCTTCACCCAGCCTGGCCTTAAACACCTCCAGGGATGTGGCCTCAACCACCTCCCTGGGCAACCCATTCCAGGCTCTCACCACTCTCACGCTGAAGAACTTCCTCCTCACATTCAGTCTGAATCTCCCCACCTCCAGCTTTGCTCCGTTTCCCCTAGTCCTGTCACTACCTGATAGCCTAAAAAGTCCCTCCCCAACTTTTTTGTAGGCCCCCTTCAGATACCAGACAGCCACAGGTCACCTTGGAGCCTCCTCTTCAGACCGAACAGCCCCAACTCCTTCAGTCTGGAGAAGGGCAGAGGGCAGCTGGTCCTGTGTATCTACACACTGCAGCTGCACCTGCTTGGTTCTGAGAGGGCCTCTGGGTTTTGTGGTTGGAGGGAAGAGGGCCCAAACTGGTTTGGGGTTGCTGACAACACTGGCCAAGGGAAACACAGGAATTTTTTGGAGAAAAGGGCTGTAAATTTGCTTTAATCTGGCAGGCATGGAGGGAAAGTGTTGGCAGTTACAAGGCTGTTTCTCCATGGGTACTCCTTGGCAGTTTTGCTTTTCCTGTCCCAGCTCTTATCACTGGAGGGCAGTGGTGTCTGAGCAGATGACTGCCAGAAGAAAACCACCAAGGAAGAACATGGAAAAGATCCTGGGTGGCTGCTACAGCACAGGCTTCAGACTCTATTTCACTGAGGGTGAAAAGGGAGGATTTTTTTCGCTTAGGAACAATTCCTTGTCACGCATCACTTAAGTCATGTCCTGTAACATGGTCTAGTGGGAGGTGTCCCTGCCCATAGTGGAGGGCTTGGAACTGGATAACTTTTAAGGCACTGTAGTGGTTTAGG
>VWZI01022750.1:2247-16377 GCA_013396835.1 Psilopogon haemacephalus
GAAAAAAAAAAATATTGTTAACAAATTGGGAATTTTCAAGACCTTATGTAGATCAATTGCTGTTTTATTCTGTTTCCCTGGTAATCTCAATCTTTTACCTGATAATATTTGTGTCTTTCCTGCACTGAAAATAGTCTTGATGGTCATTAAACTTTCTATTACCAGCTTAATGCAAGAAATTAAAGGGTTCACTGGTAATCCACTAGGTCAGCTTTAGTGATAATTGCAGCTAGTGATGATATCCTTGCAAGCAAGACTGGGCCCATCAGTAGCATATGCCTTTGCTATAAAAGCAGTACTTCGTAGTCACTGAGCATTATTTCTGGATGACTGTTTTTGGATGACAGCAAAATGGGCTTTCTCCATGTTCAGGTTCATAAAGATATTCTTCCTCTCTTCCTATTTCTGGATGTAATTGTAACTCCATGCATCCACAGTCAGCTGTCTTAGCCAGGTGTTAGTGCTAAAGATCAGCAGCAAGTTGTTATTCTTCATGCCTTTAGATTTTACATGGACTTGAGTGTGAACAGGTTACCACTGCTGTTTCTGAGACTCTGAATTTATATTCTGTTCTTTTAATGTTTTATCCATTGACATTTTCTAATTCTCTGATATCGGGAAGGATTCTGTCTTCAGATGAGAAAGCTCTAGTCACCATTTGAACTGCAAACTAGACACAGTTAATCCCTGCTGAGGCAATTTAGTGAAAACCTATTGTCATGTGAAAAACTTATCTGGGAAAGTACACAGGAATTAAGAGTTTGGCACTTTGCATAGATCAAGCACGTGGAATATAAGTACCCTATCATAAACTTAAGTGACTCCCAGTTTGTGTTTTTGCAACAGAGAGTACAAACCTGCTGTCCTCAGTACATGAAGCACACAACCTTTTTCTTTCACCAGTCCGCTTTTTATCTGGGTAGTTTAATGGAGACATAAAGATGATCTCAAGGAGGAATTCCAGGTTCTGAGTGGAGCTGACATGGATAAACTGCAATCAACAAAACTCAGACAACTAACTATGAAAGCTCATAGAGTAGATGACTTTAAAATGATGGAAGATTTATGTGGGGACAGGTCTTGGGAATTACACAAGCACCCGGGCAGAAGAATGCATGGGCTCGAAACACATCTATAATCCATTAAGGCTATCTATCCTGTTTATTACTACCTGTAAGAACATACAGTATAAATGTAAATATATTTGGGAGGAATTTCTTGGGTTTCCACCAACATATTTACTGCTGCAGGAAACAGTTTACTTTTGAAGTGTGTTCGATTTCAGTTAAGAGCAGAGAAAATAAAGTGACTTTTCATTTTTAATTTTCTACCTCCTTCTTCCAGCTGTATCCCTTCTGATCTCTTATGTACAAAATAGTAGGCAGTGAGGGGGGAAAATATCCTCAACATACAACTCCGCCTGTTTCATAGGAGGACTTTTGCAATTTTTACCATGATTATCAAATTATTTTCATAACCTGAGCAGGGATTTTATGTAATTGCCTTCAGTGAGTGGTTACATCAGTCATTGCTGGGTTTTATGCCTTTGCTATAAAAGCAGTGACCAGGTTTTAAGAGCACGTTGCCTGGCAGAATGAGCAATAAGCTAAGTGCCAAAATCTTCAGGCAGTGGCTGTAGCTTATCCTCCTCATTTTGATTGCTCCCTGAGAGAAGTTCCAGAGTGCTGATATTTGTTGCTTAGCTAATATTAGACTTAAAAGGCTCTGACTTAAATATTCTGGGAACAATGAAGAAAGAGAAAGTGTGCATCAGTCATTGTGCATCCTCTAAGGGAAATGTGCTAGTGGAAAAGCAGGAGAGAGAAGAGTGCACCGTGGAAGGGCCCTTCTGTCACTATCAATCACCACATTATGCATTTAAGCTGTTTTTTTTTCTGAATCACAGAAGGTAATTCTTGAAATATTGCCCTTATCAACAACTCTAGTCACTCTGTCGTGGTCTGTGCAGATTCATCTGAATATCCTAAAATAAAAGCTCCTTTCTTTTTTCCACTGTAATTTTTCACAAGCAGTAGCAAATAGGATAGAGAGTATAATGACCATTATCGGCATATAGATGTATTTCAGCTTCTTATATTTCTTTACTTATAGGACTCCTCTACTCTCCAAGATATGTGCTTCTCTATATAGTAATGGTTTTGAAGCTACTATCAAGTAAATAAATATGATGAAAAGTAGAAGAATGATTTTTACAAAGTTGTAAAACACACAAATCATCTAGACTGCATGTGGGATGCCTCACAACTCTCAGACACAGATGTCAAATAAAATTGATCATGACTGTCCCCTTTACATCTAAAAATCAAGATAAAAGGTAATAGACTTGAGATTCAGAAATTGTACTTTAATCTTCAGATACTAACAGCAGCTCTCCCTCCTTATGCTGAGATAATACCTCTTTCCTTGTGGACTCTTATTATTCATGAAGTACAGGTATCTTTACAAAGTGTTTACTAAATAACTCACCAATAGGGCACTATATATCAGAACATATGGAGTAATTGTGTGTGTTTGTTTGTTTGTTTTTTTAACAAGTGTATTAGGACTCCCTTTCCATTACACCAATAAATTATCACCCGTTTTTCTGAGGAGTTCTTCCCTTTACCACACTGTCAAGGTGCTGGAGGAAGATAGGATCTCCCTTCTGCTAGCTCTGAACCTGGCTCAGTATTGAGGGTTTTAGTTTTCTGGGCATGTGGGCAAGTCCAAAAAGTGTGAGTCCTCCTAGATGGTTTCTGTATAAAAGTGCTCAAATTTACTGCTGGAGTTGTAGTGCAGAGTGTTGCAGTCTGGATTGTATTTGTCACAGTGGTATCCAAATACACTCTTAGTCAATGTCTATGTAAATGCATACTCCATTTAACACACTAAATGTACTATCCTTTGTATCACCAAAACTGCTTTGTATTTGACCTAAACTACTTATTCTAAGGCATATAAAGCCAAAGATAGTCCTCCAAAGTAATTGTTGGTGCTAACACCTCATTGATGACAGTAATGTTATGAACAAAATTAGTTTCTATGTGTCCCAGCATATAAATGTCAGGCTTTCTCAATATTCAGACATTATACATCCTATCTCTGCTTCCCATGTGGTTGTTTAGGAACTTGCAGTTAAGCCACAATGCCTTGCAGACCCCAGGTGAAGTATCTTTGGCCTTTGACATTTTTGGTTCCTCCTTCCTCTGGGCAAATACCATGACAAGTGAAAAGCTTAATTTCACAGAATCACAGAATATTGTAGTGGCAAGTATAGTGTGAGATAGGATTTTTCAAAAATTAATATAGTTTATTAATTTTGATATTCAGGACTTTCACCACTGATCACAATTTTAACAATAGGTTCTTTGCAATGGTCATGAAAACATTACAGAGATGGAAAATGTGATCTAGAACACTTAAGAAGTAAGTAGCAATAATTAAAACATTAAACTATTAGATCTGGAAAGAGGTTCTTGCAGTCGATTATGCCACTTGCCCATTAGAGGGACTTGAGGAGCTCCTTTCTGCTTAAGACAGAAGGGAGATGGATTAACTTAATAGTATTACAGAGTTTTGCAAAGAGGCATTTGAGTATTTACTCACAAAAGTTCCATCAGTGGACAGCCATTAACTTGTGCACTGATGGAATTGCTGTTCTTTGGAACTTGGATAAGTTTTTTTCTAGCAATTTCAGGAAACTCTGATCCTTCACCTGAGGGCTGTGCCTCCACTGATATGCAGAATGGTATGATTCTATTCTCTAATTGCTCTTATCCCTGAGCTAGCACTGGATGTGGTGGAATTGCACAGCTATTGCATTGTTCTTGAAGCATGTGCAGTCTGTTGTAAATATGCCATACTTTTCCTTCAAGGTTAGCAAGCCCATAAGAATCTGTTCCCCTATTTCATCTTGAAAGCAGGACTTTTCATCTAAGGTGTAGACCTTCACTTGTGATGCAAAGCAGACCTGAATCACCTCTCAGATAGAATTGTGAAAAAAAAATAAAATAAAGTGTCCCATAAAAACTACAAGTTCTTAAAGATTGTACTTGCTGACAGTGGGAAATCTATAGCATGCACTCACAAATCTTAGTGCTGAGCATATATACACAGTTTATGTGTAGGAATAGGTATCTGAAGTGCGTATCTACTGCAAACCAATGTATAAAACTGAGGACAGTACCTGGGCTCATCTAAGCTGGATGCGTGTGCTCACACTGCAGATGAAAACTGCGTTCTGTAAATCTTTTCCTGTGTTAAGTCTGTGGAACTGGTTGGAAAAAATTTCTGACATGTCATCTCTGTGATATATCTACATTGAATCCATGTTTATATCAAAAGTTATTTTGGGCATATTGCCATTTCCCCACTACTCAGTTAAATGAGAAAAGGATGCTCATGAACACATGAGAATGCAGGTTGTTAGAAGTTGATCTATTAATCAGATATTTTACTTTTATATGATGATTGGCATCTGAATTAGAAGAGCAAAGACAATGTACATGCAAATCAGACCTGATCCTTAAGGTTCATAAACCACTGTAAAAGTGTAAATATTTCATCAGGGAAGAGTTTTGCTTCGTAGATATTCCTTTCCTTTTTGTTGTTGATGATATAGCTGAGTCCTCAGACATCAAGAGGTGCTCCAGTGCTATCTTACTCTTTCTCCTGCTCTTTCATAAGTCACTGACTTTCAAATAGCTACCCTGAGTACCTCAAAGGCACTCAGATAAAGTCCTGGGCATTAAAAAAAAGAGGTGTTTCTGAAAGGTG
Organism: Psilopogon haemacephalus; assembly: GCA_013396835.1. Lineage (NCBI taxonomy): Eukaryota > Metazoa > Chordata > Aves > Piciformes > Megalaimidae > Psilopogon > Psilopogon haemacephalus. The sequence goes on from VWZI01022750.1 coordinate 7,024, forward strand.
ATAATTTTAGGTGTCATAATTTACTACACAGTGCATGCTAACCGACTTGTGTGTGAACAGAAGGAGCACAAAATCATAGATGAAATTAAAAAATAAAATCTTTGTGTTGCCATGCAGCATTTTGGCAAATGTTTCCATCTGGAACAATTCTGCAAATTACAAAGTTATAGCTACTACAGCCTCTCTGGAGGTACACCATTTAGTATACCATGTGAAAGAGGTTTGCTCTTAAGAACACATTAGTTCATTATCTTCATTATCCTTTAGGCAGTGCTTTCTATATTGCAAAATCATTACCCCTCCAAAAACCAAATAGCACAGCATTCTCATCCCTAAGCAAGCTAGCTGCCAATTTTAAAGCACTCCAAACAATACCACAACATGGTATAATAAGCTTTCCTGGAATTTATTTTTAAAAAATTATCTTTGCTTGCCATAGTTTTCTGTCTTGGAAAAAAAATGGAGAAAAAAGAAAACTCAGAAGTAACCACAGTCTTGGAGAGAGTGGAAGAGCAAAAAGTCATGATTATAACTATTGTCAGAAGCAAACTATGTTGAACAATGACCACAACTGTACTTTCTAGGCATCTTTACTCAGTCTTGAATTTGTGTCCCCAAGGAGAGCAACAGAGAGCAAGCTTGACTGCAGTGTGTGAACATGCAGTTGTGGGAACAGAATTCAAAGCTCTGCATAGCCTCTGAAATCAGTGCAGTTGCACCAGAGTAGCTGAGAGCAGAATGTACTGCATGTTCACATTGAAAGTCCTGTCATGAGCAAGGTGAAGAAGAAATATATAGCACACACAAAATGTAATGCAACTAACAGAAACCAGCCATTTTCTGTGATGAAAATCCTGAAATCTGTTGTACTCTGTAAAGAGCAAAGCTTAATCTTAAAATATCGCAGCTGTTGTACAAGGCATCCCTGAAACTCTGACTGTTTGTTAAAAGCTATTTTTCTTTTAACAGAAAGTTTGCTTTTATTATAGTAGGAACTAGAGGCTGCAGCAAGAGCTGAACAAAAGTTGGAATTTCCATCCACTCTGGAACAAGAAGTCAAAATATCAACATGCACTATGGAACAAAATGTTCTGAAATGCATGGATTCAGAAACAATTGAACATTTCATCTTTTCCCAGCTGAGCTGCATATTTCTGCAATGTTACGCTGCCTGATGAGGTTTGGAGATTGAATGGCCTATTGTGTCATTCTGTCTTTGGTGGGTAAGACTGTAGGCTCAGTACACATCTGCAGGCCACACTGCAGCTGTAGGAATGAGGAGTGTATTATACCTGTGTAGAAGAGTCTGATCTGGGAGTTAACCACAGGAGATAGAAGATACTGAAGGTAAAAACCTAATTGTACAACAACGTTGTCACAAAAAAGGCTCCTACTGTACTGATGTAAATCAAAATGTTTTGGCTCAAAGAAGAGCCACAGAGACAATTTTTCCCATAGAAAATTTGTGAGAATATTCTTCCCATGAGAAAGTAATTCTGAGCCAAAGCAGCCAGATGGCTGTTTTACTTTTTGACCAACAGTGCCCTGATGGTGTTACAGGCCACACAGAATCATAGAATCATAAAATCATAGAATGGTTTAGGTTGGAAGAGACCTCAAAGATCATCCAGTTCCAACCCCCGCCATAGGCAGGGACACCTCCCACTAGATGAGGATCTCATCCAGCCTGGCCTTGAACACCTCCAGGGAGGGAGCAGCCACAACCTTCCTGGGCAACCTGTTCCAGTGTCTCACCACCCTCACTGTGAAGAACTTCCTCCTAACATCCTGTTTAAATCTCTCCTCTGCCAGTTTGAACCCATTACCCCTTGTCCTGTCATTGTAAGACCTTGTGAATAGTCCCTTCCCAGCCTTCCTGTAAGCCCCCTTCAGATACTGGAAGGTATCCTAACTAGACAAGAAAGCCTTTTTAAATTAAAATTAGGTGTTCCTGTCTCTTTATCATGAAACCAGCCCTGATGCGGCATTACCATATATTGCTCCCTTTCACAGTGCTGTGCCTGCACTAACAAATGGAAAACACTTGGGCTAGGCTCCCCCAGCTTTGTTTTGGCCTGTGCCATCCAACACTGTCTGGGCATGTTTTGGGAAACTGGCTCCAATAAGCAGTATAAACGAGATGATCCTGTTTTGGGGTAGAATGCAGGGTCCATAAGCAGGCAGATCTCACCGCACCTTTTGTCTTTTGGGTCCTGCCCATGATCCATTCTATTTGCTTGCATGAATATCATTAGAGGGCAGTGTTTACCTATGAGGTTGCCAGACTGCACAGAGGGTCTGGGCTGATTGGAGTCTGATTTTGCAGTTCTAATCCAAATCCATCCACTAGTCCTATTCATAGTCTAAATCTGTCCACCAGTCCTATCCATAGAATCAGAATGTCTGTGAGCACAGACATCTTTAAAGGACTGCACTGTTCAACCTCACCTTGAATGCTTCCAGGGATGGAGCTTCTACTGCCTCGGTGGGTAACCTGTTACAGTGTTTCATCACCTTTATTGTAAAAAAAATTCTTCCTTATATCTAGTCTAAATCTACATTCTTTTAGTTTAAAACTTTTACATCTTGTGCTATCACAATAGGCTCCACTAAAAATAGTCCTGATCTTTCTAGTAGACCCTCTTTAAGTACTGAAAGGCCACAATAATGCGTCCTTGGAGCCTTCTGTTCTCCAGGCCAAACAACCCCAACATGCTCAGTCTTCACAGGAGAGATGTTCCAGCCCTCTGAAAATTTTTGTGGCCCTCCTCTGAACCAATAGGTCCATGTCTCTTCTGTGCTGGAAACTCCAGAGCTGGACACAATACTCTAGGTGGGGTCTCACCAGAGCAAAGTAGAGGGGGAGAATTGCCTCACTCAGTCTCCTGGTTAGGCTTATTTTGGTGGAGACCAAGATATGGTTGGCTTTCTATTCTACATGCAATTGCCTGACTACTTGTGTAGGGACATGAGAAATGCAGGAGCAGGCACTAATGAGTGGGTAGGGAAAGTGTAAGACTGCAGTGTTGGCTTAAAACATTGGTGAATCTATGGCCTGAGATTTGGATCCATAGTAGCCATACCTACCCAGAGGGTTTGTTTGAGCTGTCGTGGCTGAAGCCCAACTCTGCCTTTCACAATGAGAAGCAGACATTTCATGTGTATGCAGACCACAGTGGAGTGTAGGGCTACAAAATGATGAATTTGAAGACTTCCCTAAGTACCCATGGGGTTTGAGGACCAATTTCATAGGTGGCTTGTGCAAGAACACACAGAAAGCCTGTGGAGAGCAGGAAGGTGGTCCAAACTGCCTGATGCCAGCAACAAATGATTTAACTGTAAGAACATATTTCTTCTGATAGAGTTTTGCCTTATTAATGCATCCATTTCTCTGAACATTTCCTAATTGAACCAGGTACCTGGAAATGAATCTAAAGTACTGAAGTTACAGAACAGAGTGTGTATGTACTTACAGATTGAAAGAAGAAATTCAAGCAGAAAAATGCATCATTAAACTTTAAACTTTCCTCTAGTGAAAATTAAAGGGTTGTTTAGAAGTGCCTGTTTTCTGCCTTTTTTTTTTTTTTTTTTAATAAAAAGCACCTCAGATGTTGAAGTGCAATTAAAATCCAGTGGGCCCAGTTTTGCAGCTAAAAAAACTTGCATAAATTGAGTTCTTTGGAGCAATATTGATTTTCAGCACCTGAGGATCTGCTCCTTAGTTTTAACTTTATGTTTAAGTGTTTTCTCCTGTGGCAGAAACGGATAAGAGGAAGAAAAAGTCAGTATGAGAGAGAAAAGATGTTTGTTTCCAATACCTTACAAAAGAAAGATGGCCATGGGGAAAATGGAAGCTTTAATCCAGACTAACATCAATAGATATAGAGGGTATTGTTTGAGTGTTATTTTGGTTTATGTCTGTACTTATGTAAAAAGTATGAAAGTAAAAAATCAGGATTTAGACTTGCACAGTCTACAACCCAGGCATTTTTAATAAATAATTATGAGATTGACCTATTGAGAAAATTACAAAAATCTTATTTCTTGCTAAATGAAAGAATGGCTTTTCTATTAGTTTCCGTCATTGTAGGTAAGTGCCATCCATTTGAAAAGTAAATGCTCTAAGTAATTTGACCTGCACTTTAACATATGGGTCTTCCTTGGGGTCATATAAATAAAGTAAAATGAGCATGTGCCCAAGGGACTGAGAGAGTGTATTTAAGTACTTGCTACGTGTAGCACTTAGTTTGTTCTGGTCCATTTATAATAAATATCTATAGAGAAAATGTAATCCTAATATCCATAATTTGGTCATCAAGAACTTACTAAAAGATGCTTTTGTGATACTTTATTAGTAGCTAAGGATAATATTTGATATATCAAATAAAAGCTGCACTGACTGTTTTCTCTCCTTTCTAATGGAGAGAAAACAGCCTGGAGAAGAGAAGGATTCGAGGAGACCTTATAGTAACCTTCCAGTATCTGAAGGGGGCCTACAGGAAGGCTGGGGAGGGACTATTCACAAGGTCTTGTAATGACAGGACGAGGGGGAATGGGTTCAAATTGGCAGAGGGGAGATTTGAACGGGATATTAGGAGGAAGTTCTTCACAGTGAGGGTGGCAAGGCACTGGAACAAGTTGCCCAGGGAGGCTGTGGCTGCTCCCTCCGTGGAAGTGTTCAAGGCCAGGCTGGATGAGGTCTTGAGTGACCTGATCTAGTGGGAGGTGTCCCTTCCTATGGCGGGGGGTTAGAACTGGATGATCTTTAAGGTCTCTTCCAACCTAAACCATTCTATGATTCTATGATTCTATAATAGTGATTGTGCAAAGCAGCTTTGCTGTGGAGCACACTGATGAAATGTTAGTGAGGGTGTGGGATAGATTTTGCTGATCTAATCCAATGTTTTATTAATTGTTGGCTGCATCTACATAGCTAAATGTGTGCCATGTAGAAATCAAACCAGATGAGCCTGCTGTTGGAGTTGTGAGGAAGGTACAATACTCCTAACAAATTTCCAAGTCTAAGTGTCAGGAGACGTGGTTGCCCTCTTACACGACTGTGCCCTCACCCTGCACCTGGCTGGGCAGAGCTGCGATGAATGGGCTTGCTTCTTCCCACCCAGGTCATCAAGCGGTGAAAGAAAGGCGCAGCAGACTGAAGGAGAGCACCGGGATGCGTCAGAGGCTGCAGAACAGCTGCCCAGACCCCTTAATGCCCATAAAGAAGCAATTGCTGGAAATGCTATGTGTAATTTGCAGTACTTAAAAAAAATATTCAGTGGGATTTCTGGGGCGAGTGTGAGGTTTGTTTCTACCTAGAATGGTTGCTGCCTGTGATCTGCGCCCACACTGGATTCAGCAAGTATGTGTAGGGAGAGGGGGTGTGAAGATTAGAAAAGGAAAGAAATGTTTATTTTGCAAACAGTGAATGTTAAATCTATAGTGCCTGTATTATCATTTGACCATTCAGAGAACACAATATAAACGTTTTACTGGAACCAGCGTCCTGAAACTATTCACAATGAGTAAACAAAGGAAGGTGAGAGAGGGGAGGAGAGGGAGGGGGAAAAGAAAAAAAAAAAAAGGCAAGCCTTTACCTGCTATTGCCATCTAGTGGAAAAAACAGAAATAAAGGAATTGCTTGCAGAAATCGTCTGTGGGACGATGAGGCTGGTGAATTGAATTAAGAAACCGGAGAACTGTTACCTGTCAGCCACTTGCCTTCCTTGTCTGCAGACACATACATTATCCATCACTCTGCTGCATCCACACCCTGCTGCTGACATGGAAAGCAAACACAAAACTAGAGCCATGAACAGAAAAGATCAGTCAGGGAAACATAGTCCCCTTGACCTTAGGATTCGTGTCTTTGCTCAATAAAAGTATATGGTTTAAGATCTTCCAGCCATGGCTATCTGTGCATGCATAAATATACAGCAGCTAACAAATAGGACTTGGGTCTTCTCTATAAACTACAAGAAAATACTAGGTCAGGTATATAGCTTGAGTGTTCCTTCTTTCTGACATTTGTACTTGGTGAAGGTAGGGAGTTTAGTGTGACAGCCTCAGTCCCTGGCCGTCCCCACACTCCTTTCTATCTGTCGAGAGAATCTCTGCCACCTAGCCCACAGGACACTCTCCTTGCCAAATTGCTATCTGGGCTTGCCTCCTTGATGCTTTGGAGGAGTTCCAAGATGGAGTCTGGATGTTCCCTCATGACAGAGAATTGGGAGTCCACCTGCACCTTACCAGGTGCCAGCTAGGCAAACTTCTAGGAAAACAAGTTTGTCTGTCTTAAACGGAACAAAAGTAAACTAGGCAAGCATGCTACTTTAAGAAGCACACTGCCGGCAGTGAAATTGCACAATAGGTATGAGGCTCTGCAGGAAGAACAGATAATCAGTAAAGATGAGGACACAAAATCCCCAGAAACTGCACCAAAGACAGGCTGCCTCAGGCCAACCATCAAAACTCAGAAAAGAAGCCTCGAAGAGTCATTGTCATAGGAGACTCTGTACTGAAGGGAGCAGAGAGCCCAATATGCAGATCAAATCCACTTCGTAGAGAGGTCTGCTGCTTCCCTGGTGCCCAGGTAAGGGACATTGCAGATAAAATTCCCAAACTTGTGAGACCTTCAGACTACTACCCACTTCTGGTCTTTCAAGTGGGTAGTGACGATGCAGCAATGAGAGACTCACAATCAATTGAAAGAGACTTCAGGACCTTAGGGCAATGGCTAAAGGGATCCCTAAAGGGGCTAAAAGGGTGTTCTCCTCTATCCCCCTAACATCAGCGATGAACAAGAGAACATCTAGGAAGAGCCAACAGATCGATTCATGGCTCCGGCGCTGGTGTCATTAACAGGGATTTGGATTCTACAATCATGGCTCGGTTTACAAGGCACCAGAGCTACAAATAACTAATGGGAGGCACTGGTCCCAGAGGGGGAAAAGGATCCTGGGGCAGGAATTGGCAGGGCTCATTTATAGGGCTTTAAACTAGATTTGAAGGCAGAGGGGGTTAACAGTCTCCTGCTGGCTGGTAACAAACAGTGGGGCAGGTCACCAGAGGCAGAGGGGCTGAGAGCTAATGAGTACCCTTGTCCTGGTAGGGCATAAATCCTGCCCAAATTAGTTCAAACTTCTGCTCTTTCCTCCTCGCGTTGCAAGGTCCCGGAGTTTGAAGGTGAGCAGATAGTGTGGGTTTGAACTGAGAAAGCCCCGTGCCACATGATCAAGTCAGGTCATCAAATCAGGTGTTTTGATGCTGTCCCTCAAAGTGTTAGGGTTGACCCCTGGGTGCAGGATTTTGAATCTATTGGCCAAAACAATGGATGCTACTGCCTATTGGCCAGTTTCACCCTTCAAAATACAGTATTTAAGGGAGGGTGACTTAGACTGTTGCTTCTTTCCTGCTGCCTTCGTCGGGACTGGACGACTATTTGCACCTCTTTCACAGCGGCCACGTGTTAGGAGTGTGTATTGCAGCCTACAGCAGCGGCAAGGTGAACTCTTTCTCCTCCTCTCCTCAGCACATTTTATACCTATCATGTCTGTGAGTATTAGGGCAAGATCAGAATTTCCCCCTGTTAGCAGGTTCCCTGTTTTCTAGTTTCTGACTGTTTAAGCTGTTTAAACTGTTTAATTCAGTGTTTATAAGCAATTTTGTGCAACTACCTTGCCGACCGAACATCCAAAGAACCCCAGGGAAATTTTCCCAAAATCTTGATTATTAATAATAATAATAACAATAAAAAAAAAAAATCACAACAGCCCTGTACCAGGACGAGCTGAGGGAATCAAGGGGAAATGGCACACAAGGAGGACAGGGCCAGCCCAGCTGAAGTGCCTTTATGCAAATGCAGGGAGCTTGGGCAACAAACAGGACAAACTAAGGGCCACTGTGCTGCTGAGATGCCATGACATAGTGGCTATTACTGAAACGTGGTGGGATGAGTCCCATGAGTGTAATGTACAAGCTCTTTGGGAAGGATAGGCAGGGAAGGAGTGGAGGAGGTGTTGCTCTCTATGTCAGTAACCAGCTAGAATCAGTGGAGCTCCACCTGGGGAAGGATGATGAGGTGGTTGAGAATGTATGGGTTAAAATTAAAGGGAAGACAGGGGAGAATGATGTTACTGTAGGGATCTGCTACAGGCCACCTGACCAGCAGAACCTAACAGATGAGGCCCTTCACAGGCAAATAGAAGCAGCTTCCAGGTCACAAGCCCTGGTCCTCATGGGGGATTTCAACCACCCTGACATCTGCTGGAGGGACAACACAGCAAGGCATCCGCAATCCTGGACTGCATAGATGACAAATTCCTCCTCCAAATGGTAGAGGAACCAATAAGAAAAGGTGCTATGCTGCACCTTGTTCTCACCAACAGGGAAGGGCTGGTGACCAGTGTGAGGCTCAGGGACAGCCTTGGCTGCAGTGACCATGAAACAGTTGAATTTAAGATCCTCAGGGCAACAAGGAGGACGTTTTCTAAGCTTATGACCCTAGACTTTAGGCATGCAGACTTTGATCGCTTCAGGGATTTGCTGGCTTAAGTATCATGGGAAGTAGCCCCAGAGGGAAGAGGGGCCCAGGACAGCTGGACAGTATTCAGGGATCACCTCCTCTATGTCCAGGAGTAATGTATACCAACAGGAAGCAGGGAAGAATGGCAGGAGGCCTGCCTGGCTAAGCAAGGAGCTCCTGGACACGCTGTCACACAAAAAGAGACTCTACAAGGAGTGGAAGAAAGGACAGCCATAATGGGGGGGATATAAGGAAGCTGCCCGAGCAGCCATAGATCTGGTTAGGAAAGCCCAAGCACAGTTTGAATTGAATCTAGCCTGGGAGGTCAAAGAGAACACCAAGAACTTCTACAGGTATATTAATGGTAAAAAGAAGACTAGGGAAGGTGTGGGCCTCCTCAGAGAGGAAACAGGTAAATTTGTCACAAGTGACATAGAAAAGGCTGAGGTTCTCAATGACCTCTTTACCTCGGTCTACACTGCAAAGGCCTCAAGCTACGCTCCTGGAGTCATGGAAGATAATGGCAGGGACTGGAAGGAAGAGCTGCCCATTGTAAGTGAAGATCAGGTTTGTGATCACCTGAAGAACCTGAAAGTGTTCAAGGCCATGGGTCCTGATGGGATACACCCATGGGTACTGAGAGAACTGACAAATGAGGTTGCTAAACCCCTCTATTATATTCCAAAAGTCCTGGCAGTCTGGTGAAGTCCCCACTGACTAGAAAAGGGGAAGCATAACTCCCATTTTCAAAAAGGGTTGGAAGGAAGAGCCAGGGAACTACAGGCCAGTCAGTCTCACCTCTGTGCCTGGTAAGATCATGGAGCAGATCC
>VWZI01022750.1:16713-58575 GCA_013396835.1 Psilopogon haemacephalus
CATCCAGAGGGACCTGGACTGGCTGAAGAGGTGGGCCCAGGCCAACCTCAGGAGGTTCAACAAGGCCAAGTGCAAGGTCCTGCATCTGGGTCAGGACAACCCCAGGCACAAATCCAGGCTGGGCAGTGACTGGCTGGAGAGCAGCCCTGAGGAGAGAGGCTTGGGCATGCTGGCGGATGAGAAGCTCAACATGAACCAGAAGTTTGCACTTGCAGCCCAGAAAGCCAACCAGAGCCTGGGCTGCATCAGGGGGAGTGTGGCCAGCAGGTCGAGGGAGGTGATTCTCCCCCTCTACTCTGCCCACCTGGAGTACTGCATCCTGTTCTGGAGCCCCTATTACAAGAGGGATGTGGACATGCAGGAGTGTGCCCAGAGAAGGGCCACCAGGATGATCAGAGGGCTGGAGCACCTCTTCTGCGAGGACAGACTGAAAGAGTTGGGGCTGTTCAGTTTGGAGAAGAGGCTCCAAGGTGACCTTATTGTGGCCTTCCAGTATCTGAAGGGGGCCTACAAAAAAGCTGGGGAGGGACTTTTTAGGCTATCAGATAGTGACAGGACTACAGGGAATGGAGGAAAGCTGGAGGTGGGGAGATTCAGATTGGATGTGAGGAGGAAGTTCTTCACCATGAGAGTGGTGAGGCCCTGGAATGGGTTGCCCAGGGTGGGTGGTTGGGGCCACTTCCGTGGAAGTGTTTAAGGCCAGTCTGGATGAGGCTTTGTCCAGCCTAATCTAGAGTAGGGTGTCCCTGGGCATGGCAGGGGGTTTGGAACTAGATGATCCTTGTGGTTCCTTCCAAACCTGACTGATTCTATGATTATATAAATGCAAAGCTATGAAATAATTTGATACATTTAAGACAAGTACAGGGAGGGGAACTAATCACAGGCTTTACAGCTGCCTTGCACACTGTTTTGGTATTGAGCTGTGTTTCCTTCAGCTCACAGATGAGCTGCTTCTCAAGGTGATTCACGACTCTTCTGAAACTGGTGGGAAAATCTTCCAGTTCTTCCAAGCTGCCTCTCTCCTCATCACAATCTGCTTCCCTTCCATCAGTGATAACCCAAGTGCTTCTTAGCTGGTGAAAATCTCAACAGAAAATTCAGTCTTAGATGTCTGTGACTACAAATGCATAATACAAAGGATTTTGAAGAACGTAGTATACAAAACAAAGACAATTGAAGATAATTAGTGGACAAGAAAAATTAGTTGTTACACATTGAAAGACATAAAAAAAAATTGTCACTGCTCCCCAGTGACTTGGATTGTAGTCAGCTGCTGCTCTTCCACATTTCAGTAGGGTTCCTGATGCATATGTATGAATCTCTGCAGCTTCCTGCAAGCTTCAGTAATTATTTCATCAAGGCATCAACTTCAGTGTCAGGTGTAATTGGGATCATGCATACCACACCTCCAGCCATCGGTATGTTGGGATGTCCTTGCATCACCTCTTCCTTTTGTCTGAACCAGGACAGCTTTTGCATGCAGTTGACTGCAATAGATATATCCATAAAATGTGTCTTTTCCTTTCAGACATCTCTGAGTGTAATTGAAAGTTCATGTACCTAAGTTTAGAGCATCTTGGTACTGTTTAGGTAAGTCTGATTTCAAAAGCAATGCTTAAAACACGTTAGAGGAATCAAGTGCCCAAAGTGTGACCCTTATACCACCACCAAAGGAAAAGAATAAGAACCCCCAAATCAGCCCTATAATACATGCCACTAAAAATACTTTTCTCCCTTGATTGTAGCAAAAACTGAGAGTTACCAACTCCAGTGCAAGATATGAAAGCTAAGGCAGCTGAAGTTCTTCCCTGACATTAGGTGGGTAGAACTTTTATTTTCCTGGTGGGACATGATAAAAAAGAGAACAGGACAAGGAAGAAGTTCCTTGTTGACCTTTCTCTTGGGAAAAAAGCAGCAGCTGGCCAAAAACTACTTCTAGAAGAAAAACTTAAGATAGGAAATTCTGCTCTGAAAACAGCACTTATAGGCATCTTCTTTAACATCCAGATCTGTAATCATTGGAAAGCTCATCAGTGTTTCATCACTGTCACTGAAGGAGGTACTGGCTCTTCTATCAATAGTGTAACAAATTCACTAAGCTGGGGGGACAGATTTGTCCCATGTCACAGGTGTCATTCAAACATTATGTTTTTGCAAAAAGCTGTAGCAGGGACAGTAATAAATAATTATCGATCTGTCTTCTTTCCATCTCCCAAGTTGCGTCTCTTACAGTCATTTACTAGAATGATGCTGTCTCACATTTGTTCAAGTATCTATTGCTGAGAGACTTGAGAAAATAGAAAAAAAAAATTATTCTTCATCAGGATGCAGATTCATTTATAGAAAAATTAGTTACATTTATAGAAGTGTTACCTACTTAAACAATTATTTGTGTAAGTTTACATGCTAAGAGATTCTGTAGTATTTATAGTTAAAGGAAATAAGGAACCTGAAATTAAAATGGCATACATATTTGCCTCATAACCATTTAGTTCTGATAGAAGGTCTGTTTGCTATTCTACTTGTTCAGTTAATCTATTTATACATTTATTAATGTCAAGCCTTACTTTAGATAGTCTTTCTCTGGCTAGATGGGTACATTTTGCATTGTCCTTTGAACCAGTGATTGTACATAATTTTCCTTGTGAAACATCTAGAACTGCATTCCTCCTTCTTGAGAGAGTCACAAAGGCCTTGTTTCTGAACCAAATGTTTAGATTCAATATTCTACCTCCCACATACAATTAAAACAAAAAGTAATTAATAATATTGAGATCCCGCAATTATTCTGATTAGGCCTGTTGACATCCTGATGACTCATTTAAGGTTTTTTCATTTTGTTTGGAAAAATGTTAAGTCTGGATATTGGGATTTAGCCCTGTGAAGATGGCATGTTTTTTTCTGTTATCCTCTACTTAATAAAAGCCTTTTTTTCCCCATAGCCTATTTTCATGAGAAAGAAGGTTGTGTTTTTCTCACTGCCTTCCACTTTCTTTGCCTGTTCTAGCAGATTTAGGCAGAGACCTCAAAGATTACCAAGTTATACAATTTTTGTAATAAGCAGGGACAGAGCAGAGAAGACTGATTTTATTAATATGCCTTCTGAGTGAAAAGAGCAGAGGATTTGATCATTACTTAGTTCTTGTTAACAGCAGCCATAGAGACAGACAGCACGGGCAGTCATGGACATGTCTAGAGCCCTCTCCTTTGCTTCTGTGGTCTCTTGCTCAGCTAGTAAGCCCCTACAGGTAGATGGGAAAGAGATATGTGGGCAGGTGAGTTACATGGAGAGCAGAACAGTACTGGGAGCAGAACGGAGCAGCTATGAGATGCTGGAGAAAGCTCTCTGTAATCCAGCAGGAGTGGTTGTAGGAACATGGAGAAGCTTTTGTTTTTGAGGTGGGTAGGTGTGATATCGGATATGCCAGATAAATCCTCATGAAACAAGATTTCTTTAGATCCACTGTTCATGTACTAACTTGGTGTCTTTTGTGCTCAACTTCTGTTGTTCCTTCTACTCTTCCTGCTCTGACATAGGACATAAAGCCCTATCTACCTAGCCAGCAATCTCTGCCAAGGACAGGGCTTTTGTTGTTTCCAGAACTGTATTCATCCTTTCAGATGCTCCCCAACTATCCTAGATTTTTTAATAATTTCTTGATCATAATTTTGTAAAGTGAAAAGACATTGAAGGTGAATGCACACTGCAGCTTTTTTATTAGTTTCCATTTACAATGAGTACTTTTTCCTTGGGTGTAAATGCTTTATGTCATCCTCAGTTTTCTTCGTGTTTATTTTAACTTCCCATTCCTTGCTTGCTGAATAAAGATAATTTATTATCCTCTTCGCTGTAGCTGCTAGAATACTCAAGAACTGCAGTGTACAAACTGCATAGGTACTTGTTATTTATTCTCTGTAATCTTGCTGCAGCACAGCTTTCTGAAATCTTCTACCAAGCATGTTAGAATAGGGGGTAGACAGAATTGCATTAGCAAACAGCTTTGAAAACTTTATTTCCCTTGGTCTTAGAAAATAGTTTCCTGATGTGCTCTGCGTTACTATGGGGAGAGGAGCACTACTTTAGCCCCAAATTAATGAACTTCATGTGGCAGTTTCTTGGTGGAATTTCATAGCCTATGGTACGCAGGTCAGATTATATGGTTCTTCTGTCACTGAAATGGATCAATCTGTAAATTTCTCTTTCTTGATGGTTCTCAAAACACTACATAACATTTCCGAGGAACAAAAATCTTCTCATGTATCAAACACCTGAAGCGGAAGTAAATTATTTTGCATGACCTTCAATACTTTTCTGTCATTTTAGGTTCAGTCTTGCAGATGTTGTGTCTGTAAAGCTCTCAGTAGGCTAGGAATTACGGGTGTCTGGGGATGCCAGGTCAAGCACTTGATATGTGTTGTAACTCACTTGCTTACAGAAGGAAGCTATTTATAACTCACAGAGAAGTTTTTGTGTATATGTGAACACATTATGCTGATAGAAAGAGTAGATTTATATTGATGTATTTAAGAATTTATTGCATTTGTTTGTAACCCCCACTGTCTGTAGCCCCTACTGCAAGCTCCTGCCATCCAGTGTTTCTCTGACCACGTACCTGGAACAACAGCTCAGCTCTGATGCAGCGCAGCTGCATAATCACTACCCAAACTGCTCAGAAAAAGCTGCTAGAAAGTATCACAGATATAAGAAAAGTAAAATTACAGGCAGAATCAGGGTTGTTCAGATAGCATCAGAAGTAGCTGCAGGATTCAAGAAGTAAAACAATGTGGAAAGGTGAGAAAAAGTAAAGGAAAACTTTAGTGAGGCTGATGGGTGGTGTCCCCCAGGGATCAGTACTGGGCTCAGTTCAATTCAACATCTTTATTGATGACTTGGATAAGGGGATCGAGTCTACCATTAATAAATTCATGGATGACACCAGAGTTGGAGGAGAGTTGATCTGAAGGAAGGTAGGAAAACACTTCAGAGAAACCTGAACAGGCTGGGTCAATGGGCTGAGGCAAACAGTATGAGGTTTAACAAGGCCAAGTGCAGGGTCACAATAACCCTATGCAGTGCTACAGACTGGGGGATGAGTGGCTGGAGAGCAGCCTGGCAGAGAGGGGCCTGGCAGTGCTGTCTGGCAGCCATCTGGACATGTGCCAGCAGTGTGCTCAGGTGGCACAGAAGGCCAGTGGCATCTTGGCTTGTGTCAGGATTAGTGTGGCCAGCAGGAATAGGGATGTAATTCTGTCCCTGTACTCAACACTGGTGAGGTCTTACCTCAAGTGCTGTGCAGTTCTGGGCCAGTCACTTCAAGAAGGAGATTGAGGTGTTGGAGCAAGTCCAGAGACCTATGAGGGGGCTGGAGAGAAAGTCTTATGAGGAGAGGCTGAGGGAGCTGGGGTTGTTCAGCCTGGAGAAAAGTAGACTCAGGGGGACCTTATCACATTCTACAACTACCTGAAGCTGCAGTAAGGTGGCGGTCAGGGTCTTCTCCCAGGCAACTTGTGACAAGACAAGAGGGCATGGCCTGAAGCTGTACCAGGGGAGCTTTAGGTTGGATGTTAGGAAGCACTTCCTCACAGAAAGGGTAATTAGACACTGGAATAGACTGCCCAGGGAGGTGGCTGGAGAGCAGCCCTGTGGAGAGGGACCTGGGAGTCCTGGTGGATAACAAGTTATACATGGGACAGCAATGTGCCTTTGTGGCCAAGAAGGCCAACGGGATCCTGGAGTGTATTAGGAAGAGTGTGTCCAGCAGATCAAGGAAGGTTCTCCTCCCATTCTACTCTGCCCTAGTGAGTCCCCATCTTGAATACTGCCTTCAGTTTTGGGCTCCCCAGTTTAAGAGGGACAGGGATCTGCTGGAGAGGGTCCAGCGGAGGGCTGTGAGGATGATTAGGGGACTGGGGGACATGCCTTGTGAGGGGAGGCTGAGGGACCTGGGGCTTTTCAGTCTGGAGAAGACTGAGAAGAGATTTAATAAATGTTTATAAATATCTGAGGGCTGGGTGTCAGGAAGAGGGGACAGGCTCTGCTCACTTGCTCCCTGTGATAGGACAAGGAGCAGTGGATATAAGCTGCAGCACAGGAGGTTCCACCTCAACACAAGGGGGAACTTCTTTACTGTAAGGGTCACAGAGCACTGGAACAGGCTCCCCAGAGAGGTCATGGAGTCTTCTTCTCTGGAGACTTTCAAGGCCCATCTGGATGCATTCCTGTGTGATGACCTGAGCTAGATTATGGTCCTGCTCTGGCAGGGGGATTGGACTCAATGATCTCTTTGTGTCCTTTCCAACCCCTGACTTCCTGCAATCCTGTGATCCTGTGGTGAAGTTGCAGTCCCTGAAGGTGTTTAGGGAAATATTAGATGTGACACTTAATGACATGGTCTAGTCAATGTGGTGGTGTTGGGTCATAGGCCGGACTTGATGATCTCAGAGGTCTATTCCAGCCTCAATAATTCTGTGATTTTGTCATTCTAGTTGCAAAGTATCATCTCATTAGATCAAATAGTTAGTGACAGCAGGTGTGAGTGGTTAGCACAAGGCTAACCCTGTGACACTGAGGGCCTGCTCTAAGGAGTTACAGCCACTGGCCCTGCTGCTCCCTATTTATACTGGCCTGGCCAGCAAAAGCTCTTGAGGTGCTTCATTCAGGGGTAGGGAGCACATCTGAGATTAG
Organism: Psilopogon haemacephalus; assembly: GCA_013396835.1. Lineage (NCBI taxonomy): Eukaryota > Metazoa > Chordata > Aves > Piciformes > Megalaimidae > Psilopogon > Psilopogon haemacephalus. The sequence goes on from VWZI01022750.1 coordinate 23,402, forward strand.
CCTTGCAGCTAGTTCAATACTACCTGCCCACTTCACTCTCTTTGCCATTAAATAACTGCTTTATGCTTTGGTGATGTTTTTCATCTTGCTTGTGAAATCCCTTGTGCCAAGATCGAGATGCTGTAACATATAAAGTCAGAAGAGGTTCAATAATACTTTCTTTAAATACCAAGTTCAAAACTCCCAAATATTTAGAAAAAAATACATTGTTTAATAATGTTAGCTAACATTTTTAGACTGGTTTCTGATTTTCCCTGTTGTCATGATCCTAATAAGTGATCCTGCCCCTGCTTCCTTTTGCTTCTATTGTGTGTGTTCTATCACTCACTATTTTGATACTGTTTCTAATTATTTGCTTTTTTTCTTTAGGAATTCCTGCAATGTCCTGCAGTGAAATCTTTAGGTAAGAAGCAGTTTTAACTTAGATGCAAGATCCTGATGCTGTATAAGCTAAAATGTTCACAAAAACCTTCATGTTGCCATTGGAAAAAGTGTTTGGAGTACAGGGCTAGATCCTAGCAGATGACAAATATGATTCTTACTGCTTGGGAAGCACAAGTCTAATTTAAATCTGACCTAATCAAGCAGCTAAAGTTTCACTAGAAGGAAGTAAGGAGAGAATCTGGCTGTGAAAGAAAACTATTGGAAATCACATATGCACCCTTTCCAGCATGCGTTACAATAGTAGATACTAACACCTCGTTGACAACAGTAATGTTATGAGGAAAATGAGTTCCTATGTGTCCCAGCATATAAATGCCAGGCTTTCTGTATATTCAGGCATTACACATCCTGCCTCTGCTTGCCATGTGGCGGCTTAGGAACCTGCTGTTAAGCCACAATGCCTTGCGGACCCCAGGTGAAGTATCTTTGACCTTTGACACTTTTGATTCCTCTTTCCTCTGGGCAAATACCATGACAAGTGAAAAGCTTAATTTCACAGAATCACAGAATATATCTGGTTGGAAGAGACCTCAAAGTCCAACCCTTGGCCCACTGAAGTTTCAACACTAAACTACATCTAAGACCCAGGTCCACACACTGCTTGAACACCCCCAGGGACTGTGACTCCACCACTGTCCTGAGCAGACCATTCCAATGTTTAATAATGTTTGCAGTGAAGAAATGTTTCCTAATATCCAGTCTAATTTGCTGGGAAAAGGAGATGGAAAAGGAGATTTGAAAAGACCTTCAGGACATATTTAGTACATACAAGAATAAATCATCGTTGTTAAATGAAAACAGTGTGGTGACTTATAAGGAAGCAGCTGTTGTAGTCATTTATAAAGACAGACCTTCACAACTGTCAGCATAAAGACAAGGAAGGCAGAGAGAGCCAAGTGTTTTTCTTAAAACTCTGAAAGCAAAATGGCAGCCACACAAATAAGATCTATTCACATAGGCAGGTGGTTTATTAGTTTCTAATTAAGATTTCATTGTTGAATCAGATGCTCTGTTGCTTGCTAACAAGGGATCATTTTTAGCAAACATTATGTATAATGTGTATTATTGCATCATTTTCATTAATGCTGTGTACTAAGAAGTCATGAAATGGTTTAAAATCTTACTATTTCAGAAGTATTAGGTTCTTTGTATTTGCTTTAATATTGAAGTTTTTAAGAACCTCTTCTTCTAACCCCAAGTACTAAGAACTTGACTCCCTTAAACCCTTATTTAATTTCTTCAGCCAAGGAGTTCAGGAAAAATACCAAGTATCAAGGAGTCAAATTAAAATGGCACAAGTGAGAACGGTGACATCTCCTTAAATCATGTACAAGGAAATATCTCTCTGTACCTTTGAAGAACAAAATACCCTGAAGGAGTTAGGGTTGAAATAAGTGAAACAACCAAGTGGCTGAAGAAAGGAAGATATTCTCACAGTGTCTCAGTGGTAGATTCTTGACAGATTCACCTGGGGACACTATAAAATAAAAACTAGAAATAAGTTGTTTTGCAATTGGATGAAGAGAGTTTGCTGCAGATTCCAGGTCATACATAAAACAAGTATCACTCTGATAAACTTTGCTCTCCAGGCAAAACTATATCCCTTTCTGAATGTACTAAATAGAAATATGTTGGCCATCAACTTTGTATTAAGAATGGGATTGTTAGGTTATTGAGATTAAGAGGAAGGTAGTTGCATGATTAAAAAGAAAATCTTCATTAGCCACATCTATAATCATAGAATCATAGAATGGTTTAGGTTGGAAGAGACCTCAAAGATCACCCAGTTCCAACCCCCTGCCATAGGCAGGGACACCTCCCACTAGAACAAGTTGCTCAAGACCTTGTCCAGCCTGGCCTTGAACACATCCAGGAAGGGAGCATCCACAACCTCCCTGGGCAACCTGTTCCAGTGTCTTGCCACCCTCACTGTGAAGAACTTCTTCCTAACATCTAGATTAAATCTCCCCTCTTCCAGTTTAAACCCATTACCCCTCACCCTGTCATTACAAGACCTTGTGAATAGTCCCTCCCCAGCCTTCCTGTCGGCCTCTTTCAGATACTGGAAGGCTACTACAAGGTCTCCTCGAAGCCTTCTCTTCTCCAGGCTGAAGAGCCCCAACTCTAGTAGGCTGTCCTCATAGCAGAGGTGCTCCAGCCCCCTGATCATCTTCGTGGTCCTCCTCTGGACTCCCTCCAGCAGTTCCACATCCTTTACTCTTCTGCTGTCTGAGATAAGACATAAAATCTATGTAATATAGAAGTCCAGTTCATAATCCAAAGAGAAAGAGATAGGGGAAAAATATTAAAACCATTAATTGCTGGAGATTTTTAAAGCAGATGAAATGAATATAAATTTTCTCATCTAACAGTTATGTTATTTATATCCTTACTACAACCTTACTTCATTTGGGAAAAAAATGGAATATGAACAGATTCTGATGATATTTCTGAGTCAGTCAGATGAAAAGCCTTTATTTGAGGCTAACATGGTATTTGCTTGGTGAGCTAAAATGTTTCGTTTCATTTTGTCCCTTAGGGAACTTCTATTCCAACAGCATCCTTTCTCCCCCTCCACCTTTTTTTTTTTTTTTTTTTCCTTTCTATTTTATTTTTGGCTTGGTATTCTAGGCTTTTACAGCTTGGTCAAAACAGAACAGATAATTAATGTTTGCTGGAAAATGAAAAGATAAGGAAACTTACAGGTAGATAATTAGATATGTATGCATATAGAAACCAATTTGCAGATGTGAAATTCTGTTACTTTACAATCTGATCATTTTAACACAATTTTTTGTACTTGTCATCTACTTTGTACAGAATTGCAGTGCATTTTGACAGGTACAAGAAAGCCTTTAGGAAAAGCTTCTAAATGTTTTCTTTTTTTTTGGTTGTTTTGTTTTTCTTCACGTACCAAGTAGCTGCTGGGTGTTATAAATTTGGATTCACCATTATCTCTCTAACACAGGATAGCAAATCCCCAAACCCTTCCCATGCCAATGAAGTTGTGACCTTTTGCAGCAGTATACTGAGCCAGTAAATGTATGTATGTGTGACATTCCCATTCATTGACTTTTTCTGTTTGCATTTTTAAAGCAGGATTAAAAACAAAACCCCAAAAAACCACAACCAAACAAAGAAAAATATTAGAAGTTAACAATATCTGTCCCAAAGATGCTCTGTGTAACTTTTCTTTGTGAATAAGATCTGGTACCTTTTAGGTACTACTGACTTTATCATGGTTTCTACTACTGTCTCTCCTATGTCTTTTTGTTTGTTTGTTTTATTGGGTGTTTCTAGTAAAGAATGAAAGAACCTGGGGCCCATTACAGTAATTAACATTGAACTACTCCATACAGACAGAGGAATACATCTCAAAGGTTTTTTCCAATGCAGATTAATTCTCATTGACACCAAGAGTCTGTATAGTAGTGCTCCAATGGGGCGCCTGCAGGAATGTTAACAAGTCAGAATAATCCTGTGTAGCTTTTGCAAGGTTCTTCAGCCAGAGAAACATGAGGGTAATTTGTAGATGCCTCTGCTGCCTGGTCAGACTGTCTGTGTGGGTTTAGATATGCTTCAGGACTTTTGCAGAATGGTTGCTGATGCTGATGATCTCTCAGAACAGCAACCAGAACAGACTAAAGCCACTTTGAGGTGGAAGGACACCCATCCCCTAGCCAGCCACAGGTTCCAGGCTACAGAAATGAGTACCTGATTTCAGACCAAGTTTTGTTTTCAGTCTCCTAATTACATCCTGAAAAGTTTCAGCCCCCTGATTTTTTTTCATTCCAGAAAGGAAGTCTCTGTGCAGATGTCTTGAATTCCACCTTTCCTTTAAAAATACTGCATCTGTGACAGAGAATCCAAATCCTGTTGTTAGAGGGAAATAATGTGATATACAACTAATTAAAATAAGTGCAACTTGAAAGCATTGTTCTCTGTGTTTTACCAGAACTTGCTTTTACATTTTACTTGTTGACCATGTTATTTCTTTGGGGCCTTGTAATAATCTGTGCCAATAGTTAAAACTGTATTTTAAAAAAAATCCATTCTTCATTCTGCTCAAAGTTACTTGTCTTTCGATTGCAAACCCTAGGTAATTTATCATTGTGGCTAAAAGGAGTGGAATTAGTCCATCGTAAATTCAAGGTAATCTGTTTTTCCACTACTAGCTTTGGTTCAACAGCTAATGAAGGCAGGAGCCAGTACATTAGAGAATTATTGTAAGGTGACATTTTAATGAGAACATAACTTTTGAGGAACTAAAAAAGGATATGAAGCAACCCCACTCGGATGTCGAAGGCCAGCTTTACTTTCTTTAGTCTGAGGCAAATAACTGCCAGAATGGCTTTATTTAAATGTGTCTCAAATTGGCTGTACCTCCCATGCATAAAAAGCAGGGCAACACAATTCATTAGACTGAAAGAAATGGATGTCCCTATTAGGCCTGAGAAAAAAAACTTTTTATTTTAGGGTGGACCTCAAGTATGATGTTCCTGAAGACCATTTAATATAAATGATTAATTAAGAACATTTCTGAGCTGTATGCTTGAGTGAAAAAAATAAATCTGCTTATGCATACATCCAGATTGAAATGTAGAGATGCTTGTTGCTCCTGCTTAAAAAGACCTTACATCCTTAATCCACTTGCTATGTCTTCTTTATTCTGCAATTGGGTTTCCTTTCAGTTTGTGACATTAAATACTGCTTAAATAAAATGCCTGTGTTTCTTTGTTTCTAGCCATTAACGTGGCAGTGTCCTTCTTCATACTGTGTGATTGTGAAAGCATTCTACAATTTGTATTATATCCAGACAGAAGTTACCTTGTGCAATCAAAACCTGCCATAGGACCTTTGATGCCTCCAGAGCAGTGTAAAACAGACTGTGGGGCAGTACTCTTGGAGGAGCTGTGCCTCTGTCCTTTGTGAGCTGTGGTGGGCATCATTGTGAGCCATGGAAGGCATCAGTGTTAGCCTGAGAGGACATCATTATGAGCCTTGGTGGGGATGGTTGCTGTATCCTGTCCAGTTTCTCCAGCCAGTGCTGGACTTGGTCAGTAGTGTCCCACTGGAGCATTTCCATTCCAGACCAAGAGTTTCTTATTTCCAAATTTCAGGGCTAAAAGGTAAGTTTAAAATATTGGTCAAAACTAGAACCTTGCTGTATTTTTGTATGTGGTGGTTACTGGGTAGTGAAATCTGGAGGTCCACCGAGACTCTCATTAGAGCCCGGTTGTGCCTCCGTTCAACATGCTGACATGTAGTAAGCCTGATTAATCCAAGGTGCTTTCTACTTTCCACCAACAGACAAGCAGAAAACTGATGCTGTGAGGACAAGGACCTCTCTTAATGAGCACAGGCTGGGGTAACTGCATGAGGTGCAGGACAGTGAGCAGCCCAGCTCTGTGCATCACTTGAACTGCTAATATGACCTGATTGCTTGTAATGCCAGCTGAGCAAGCTCAGTGACCAAGGAGGTCCCTTTCAGTTCTATGCAAATATGTTTATGTTATGGTTGTCCTTTTGAATAAGGAGATAGTCTTGTTTCAGGGAGCTAAAGGGTCAGATACAATCCATAAGCTCTGCACTCATTGACACACAGCCGTGCTCCATGAAACAATGTGTTACTCATGCCCAGCTCTAAGGTAGCCAGCCCTGGTGCAGACATGAGAGTGAAACTGCCTGGATGAGCCCCTGAAGTGGATGCTTATGCTAAGTGGTGGAAGGCTTGAGACCCAGCCCAGTAACCCTGCATGCAATGGGGAAGTTTTCTACTGATTTTACTGAGGGGTATGTGCTTCTGAACAATGTTTTTAGTAGTTGCAGTGTTTGAGCAGGCCAGGATCTCTGTAACACACTGGGCCTAAATCGACAAGAACATTAAAAAATGTGCGTTTGTGTGATACATGTTTACTCCTGAATGGAAGCTGGAACAGAAGCCTGCAGTGGCTGAAAATTAAGTTAAGAAAGGCTCCTTGACTCAAACGTATCTTATTTTAAACAACGGTGTTAAGGTTTGTAATTACAAGACAGAAGAACAAGTGCAAATGTCTTTGTGAGCATTGTATAAAGCTGTGTGAGCTTTATAATACTTGCACAAATTTAGATAACGTTAACAAACTGAATGCAGCTCACATTGCAGTTAGCAAGAAGCATTATTTTCAAAATCAAAAGAGCAATTATGAATGGAGAAAAGAATGAAATTACATGGTGCCATGTCGTTGTAGTATCAAAATAGCATCGGTGAGAAAAAGTCAGAATTTAAAAGAAATCTTGATAGCTTTTATTTGGGTTGGCTGGGTATTTGTAAGGGTGCCTGGCAGAAACAGAATTCCAAAAATGCCCCTGAAAATGTTATTTGCAAAGTGCAGTTCCCTGCACTGAGATTTGTGCTATGAGTTTGCATGCAAAAAGACATTAATTGATGTGAATTTCTACGCTTTTCCAAATAACCAGACAGCAAGGAATAATAAAAATGAAAGCTGGAGAAGTCCTGCTTGGCCTTGTAGTTTAGGCCAGTTGTCAGAGAATGATTATTTCTTACCATGGATTCTCTGGTGAATTGTTCAGCCTGGTTTTGAATTCTCAAGTGAAGATACTCTCACAGTTTTCCTTGTAAGATAAGCCTTGGAGTTCAGACTCACTATGAAGCAATGAAATGTCAGCACTTGTCTGATTTGTCATATAATGACAGAAGGCAAGATGCACCTTATTTTGGGACACAAATGATCTATCATTGTAACTACAGAATGTCAAGAGATTAAAAAAAAAAAAAAAAAAACAACTTTAGAGGACCTATTCTTTCCTAAGCACACTTTAATTCAGTGACTGTGCCATGCATATACTCTTCTTGAATCACCTCCAGAGCCCTACGTGGGAAGGAAAGAGTTGTATGTTTCTGTGGGTAAATGTGTGCCACTGGTCCTTCAATGCCCAGCAAAACTCAGTGCCTTCCTAATACAAGTAAATTGTGCTAACGGACATGCAGAGCCCCTGACAGTTTGTAAAATCTTGAAGCTGCTTTAGTTTCTGCCAGTACCTGCGCTTTGAAATTGAGGCAAGCAGTTGAACCCTACGGCTGATGCTGGACAGAAGACCAGCAGCTGTCATGCTGGGGAAGCTGAGGGTAAGGGAGGTTATGTTGCTACACAGCTCTTGAGGCAAGGGAAACAATTTCAGTTTTAACGTTAAACAGCATGCCAGTATAACTGGGAGAAACTGTCTGTAGTCTTGGAATTTCTCTTTTTGGAGAGTGCTTCAAGGGCAGTGACTCTGCCATGAGATCCTCTAGGTGAATTTTCACACTCTGAGAATCTACAAACCAAAGTTAACTTGTGACTGTGAAAGCTAGCCTCTGACCACAGACAAACTAAGGAAAATCAAATCAGGAAAGCCAAACTGACAAAGCTGACTTTGTGGGAGCCCCTCAGAAGCTTTAACAGTGAGACTAGCGTCTACTATAATAAAAGGGCTTAAAGATGCAGCTAACATTTGGAATAAAGGGGAAGAGTGAGGATATCCTGGAGATTTCGTTTAGCTATAGGATCGTCTGAGTTTAAAGAAAACTGTCATGAGCATAAAACAAAACCTGCAACAGCCTGACTTCTTGTTGTCTCTGAATGAAATAAAACTCAGGCTCCAACAGAAAATTGTAGCTGCACTTAGGAGTGTTTAACAATCTCTTGTCTCCAGGATGCAAGAGGTCCATGATACATCAAAACATGGTGCGTGGAACAAATATATTTAAAACATTCTCCAAATACACACATTCCTACTGCTCTGGTTGTTGTGGGACAGAATCCTAGGCCAGCCACAATCCACAAATCATTAGTAGTTTTGAGTCATTTAGCTGACTCAAGTTAGCTCACAGGTGTATCCTATACCATAAGCATGAGATGAGTATAAAGGGAGAACCAGACAAGAAGCTGGACGTGAAACAACGGTCATAGAATTATAGAATCAGAGACTGGCTTATGTTGGAAGGGACCTTGTATGCATGCAGCCCAGAAGGCCAATCACATTCTGGGCTGCATCAATACAAGCGTGGCCAGCGATCGAGAGAGGTGATTCTGTCACTCTGCTCTGCTCTGGTGAGACACTCACCTGGAATACTATGTCCACCTATGGGGCTCTCAACATGAGCAGAACATGGACCTGCTTGCATGGGTCCAGAGTAGGGCCAAAAAATGATCAGAGGGCTGGAGCATCTCTCCTACAAAGACAGGCTGAAAGAGTTTGGGTTCTTTAGGCTGGACAAGAGAAGGCCTCAGGGAGACCTTATAACTACATTTCAATAGCGAAGGGGGATCTACAGGAAGGCTGGGGAAGGACAGTTTAGAAAGGCTTATAAGTGATAGGATAGTGATAGGGCAATGATTTTAAAGTGGAGCAGGGTAGACTTAAGTTAGACATGAGGAGGGAGTTCTTCACATTGAGAGTGGTAAAACACTGGAACAAGTTGCCCAGAGATGTGATTGAGGCCTCATTCCTGGAGACATTCAAGGTCAGACTTAACATGGCCCTGAGCAGCCTGATCTGGTTGGAGGTGTCCTTGTCACTGCAGCAGAGGTGGGCAAGATGACCTTTGAGGGTCCCTTCCAAACTCAGAGGGTGAGGGTGTGGGAGTGGGTTTAGATGAAGTTCTCCTTTGCCTCTCCTGACCTTTCCCCTCTTCCTTCTCCTGCTCCCAAGCACTGCTTTGCTACTTATTGTGACCAACCAGATTAGTTTTCTTTGTTTTATTAAACTTGGTTTTGCGTCAGCCTGGGGTCATCTCTCCTTTTTCTGATCCCCATTCTTTGCTGGGGAGGTGTCATCAGGTGATGGAGTAATAGCTGTAGTTTATCCCTAGATACAGGATAAATGTGGACACCTACATATAGAAATATGAGCCTCAGTGTGGAAAAATAGAATTACTAAATGTCAATCTTTAGGTTAAATTTTTTATGTCTGTTAATGAAGAGCATGAAAGGATGTTTTACAAATGCATGGTGATCCTTGCCTTAATCTTGAGCAGTATATAAAGCAGCACTTCTCCTTGGCATCTTTCATCATTTAGTTTTAAACAGAAGTTTATGAGCCTTGAAATGTCCTTTGCTCCTTCTCTTTCCCAACCAATAGAATTTAGCAGCTAGCAATTATAAGGAATGATGAAGAAAGTTCTCCATGGACTGCAGAGAAGTACTGACTGAAATAAAACAAAGGAACTGTCCCACATGGTGTTGGCTGAGGAACATTTGAGAATGATCAGAAAACTGAGATAGGAACAGCAACCAGCTGTTACTGCATGTATTTTCATCTGCAGATCTCTTGCGCTAACATGGCTAGTAACAATTTTGAAAACATACCATGTGACAGCTGTGTTGGGATACCCATGCTGAGTACGTGGTCCTTCAAGGCCAAGGAAAGATAGAGGCTTGCATTGCTACTGATTAGACCATGCAGGAGTTCAGGGTTAAAGGGATGGCCCTCCTGGACAGAGGGGGATACTCTATAACTGTGTGACAGACATTCCAACCACAGTCAAAATTTCCAAAGTTGAAAATTCAAAACTACAGAAAAAAACTTCAAGAAAGGATTCTTTACCTTTGGCTTTGTCCCATCTCCAGATGCTAATACTGCATTTTTAGTCTACTTCGGAATGCTTCAGGCATTTGTCTAATGTTAGGAGGGGCTGTTTTAATTCAAAGAAGGTTAGGGGCTGGAAGGGACCCTGAAAGATCATGCAGTCTAAACCCCCTCCCAGAGCAGGATCAGTTCAATTCCCTGTGTCTTTTCCTCAGAAAGTCATGTGTTGATTTAAGTATTTTTTGCTCTCTTCTTATTTATCTAAAGGGAAAGCTGACTGAGCTCAAGGTATATTTGGTCTGCATGAAAAAAGAGAAAATTAAGAATGTGAAAGAGAAAATGTTATTGATACTTACATAATAGCTGCCATCTTGGGATAAGGCAACTCTGCAACATTTTCCAAACCAAATGTAGTGTCATTTCACATCAGCACTTATCTCTCTTTGTGGCTTGAGGGGAGATACAGAAAAAACTTTGAATATTTTCTTCATTTTCAGCCTCCTAGCTGATGCATAGCACTGTGAAACTATCTGACAAGACAAGTTATCATGTCACTCAGTTTATGGCAAAGATATGATAGGTTTGCACCTATATTGAGTTGCATTTCTTGAATACAAAGACGAGAAGGTGGCAGGAGGTAATGCAGCTGATGATATCAATAAAATTTCACTGACCTTGTCGCTCCACACAAGAAAATCTTCTGAAGCAAAGCTCTGTGGCAGGACCTGTATCTATATTAGCAAGTAGGTATGGACCTACAAAACAAAGCAGAAAAAACATAATAACTAAGGCTGTGGGCCTGGCATCTATCTGCATTTCAGGGAGCCTTACTCTGGCATAGCTCTAACCTTCCTGCTTGGACTAAACACCCATAAGCATCTGGAGTGCCTTAGGTGATCCCCTGAAATGCACCTGGAAGGAACTCAGGTTGTGCATATTAACATGACTCCTCTCCATGGTGTTAACTGAAGCACTGCAACTGGTAACAACCAGGAGACTTCTTTCCAAACAGCACATCTGCTGCAGACTCAAATGCTGCTGCAGATGCAGCCTGCATAGAGTGGTGTCAAAAAAGATTTGCAATTCAATTGACTTGAGTCACTGGACACAGGTGAATGTGATCAACTAATTATATTAGCTTTGTGGATGAGTGGTGGGTTGGTTTTTTTTTTTTTTATCTCTCTTTTCTTTAAAAGCTTCTAGAACAAATAACTACAGCAAGATAATTCTGTAAGATAAATTACTGTGTTATGAACAGGAAATTCTTCAGGCAAGAGATGTATTACTGTTTGCATATTGCCAGTGGAATGAGAAGAGATTTGTTTCACTGCATCTATTGATGATTGAGTGCTTTGGTTCAGAGAACTTCTTTGAGCAAAAATGATGCCCAGTGAACTATGAGATGAGACTAGCTAAGGAATAAGTGCCTATATTTTCTACTTCACCTTCTTCCTTTATTGTTTAGAAAAATGATGACAGAGTACCAGAGCATACAGTTGCATACATGGTTTATCTTTATTGGCCAATCTTCTGGAATAGTTTTATAAAATCAGAAAAAGGATCTGAGATACTTTTCAAATTGAAGGAGTCAGTATTTAATATGTGGCTGACCATTCTGATATTTTTTGCCATCTGAATCACATAAGCATAGATAGAAGTATCCAGACTGAAATTACCATTGTGGAGGCAACAGATGGTTATGGGAACAATGAGTAAACTCCCAGTTGTTGCTGGCTGCAAAATACAAACCTGTCAATGACAGCAGATTCTGATCACCTGTCCAAGTTTGAAGATTACTTAGAGACTATTTTCAACCTGCACAGATTAATTTAAACAGGTGAAACACCCTTCAGTACATGAATTGGAAAAAATAGTCACTCTTCAAGGTGCAAAGTCCAAATCATACATATTTTAAAGACCGAACATCTCTGATATGTAGAGAGACTGAGAGATCTGGAGCTGTTAAGTCTGGAGAAGACTGAGAAGAGATCTCATCAATGTCTATAAATATCTGAGGGGTGGGTATAAGTCAATGAGGCCAATCTCTTTTCAGTGGTCTGCTGCAGTAAGACAAGGAGCAATGGGTACAAGCTTAAACAAAGAAGATTTCATCTCAACTTGAGGATAAACTTTTTTACAATGAGGGTGATGGAGCACTGGAACAGGCTGCCCAGAGAGGTTGTGGAGTCTCCATCTCTGGAGACTTTCAAAACACTTCTGGATGCAGTCCTGTGCAAACTATCCTAGGGGATACTGTCTTAGCAGGGGAGTTGGCCTTGGTGATCTCTGGGGATCCCTTCTAACCTCTAATGTTCTGTTATTCTGTGATTCTGTGATTTGGAGTATTAAAATCATGCTACCTATTTGATCCTGTATAACCCTTATATATTGGTATACAGACCCAGGTCTGGAGATAAAGGTACCAGCTGCCTTTATGTTGCTTCTAGAGAAAATTTAATTGCAAATCACTCTTGTTTTGTGTGCTACACAGATGGATTGTTCCTGACAAACATTTCTTTTATAAAGTCTGGGCCAGAATTTGGAAGTGTGTGTATGTCACTGTACAACAAAGCTTGAGGAACAGTGGGGTTTAGGACTCCTTCTGTTCCATGTGGGCTGTGTGGCTCTACAGAAAGACTTAGTTTCTGTATGGTCACTTGGTTAAATTTGATGGCCTTCCAATGTGGTTATATTCAAACTCTGATCAGATCTCCTTTGAATAATTCCCTACTTCTTGGAAGCCAAAATGCTTACAAATTCACCAAAACCACAACGATATATAACTATAAATTTTAATACACACTTGCTTACACACATATGCCTGGGGGTATTTGTAATATCTGGTAACTAATATCTGGTAACACCCATCTGATTTTAGCAAATCCTCTATCACAAAACCTACAAGCTGGATTGGCTCAATGTAACAATCTCAACAATCAGGCAGAATATTTTAAGCCTGAATTGAGTAATACAGGCAGCCTTAATGTTCTTGTTTCAGGTCATGGCCAAGGCAATCTGTGTAAATGAGGAGATGGAAATTTATGGAACTTGGGTGTTAAAGTTAGTCAAAAAGGCATGGCATGGTGGTAAAATGCAGGTTTTGACTCAAGCTTTTCTGAAACAAAATGTATGCACATGTTGTTTGAAAATGAAGTTGCTATGGTAATTCGTTATTTACCAGAGAGTAGTAATTGAACAATTTTTTTTCCCTAGCTGGTTTATGAACAAGTCACACCTGTTCCTGAGTGGGTTGAAATTAGTCACCCTTCTTTTCTATGCCAAACTTTTCATGTTCAATTGCTTTGCTATTTCAGATTCTGTACACTTCTTTCACTGATGACTGATGTCACTTCTGATTTGCAAAAGTAGTATTTTTCTAGCTGAGATTTTGAAAAATAAATAATAATTAAAAATTAGTTAATTTAGAACCTCTGTCTATAAACTGATGAAGCCTAATACATTCATCATGTCTTCAATGTATATAAAATTTATGGATCTAGATATATGCTTATACATATACTGTGACATTCTGTGATTCTATGTATTTCATTGAAACTCAGGTAAGCACTAGTCTTTACTAGGTTGCTGAGATTTAATATTCATCAGTTTGACTCTGCTTATGTCAGAAGAATTCTCTGAACAGATGAAAAAATTGATCTGCAGAAGAGAGTGTATAAAAATAAATTGTTTCCAAAAATTAATTGATTTCCCACTTTGTACAGTGTGGTGTGCACTAAGCCAGCTGAAGTAAAACACAGAAGTAAATGTCATACCTACTGGATTATACTAGCTTGGAAGCTTCCTCTGTCATTTAGTATTTGTACAAATTTCAGGTTAGTTTTTATTGTTGTTGTTGAGCTCCCACACAATAAGGTACATAGTGAAAAATCAGCTTACTTAGTTGCAAAGCTCTTACTAAGTTATAAACGTCCATTATTATCACTTGACAAACCCTTGCCAGAAGAGAGGAATGAGATCAGCAAATCATGGGCGTATTATGATTTGATCCTACCGCAAATTCAATTAGATCAAAGCTTACTAGCTCCAAATGCCCATTTTTAATTTTGTAGCAATGCCTCAGGGCAAAGAAATGGGTGTTGTGGAAGACATGTTCTGTGATGATAACTGAGACATGTTCAGGCTCAAAATATTCCTAATTTTTAGGGCTATAATGTCAGCTTTAAGGATTTTTAATTAACACTTTCTCTGTGCATTAAATGTCCTCCTTTCAGCCAACAAAGATTATTTTTTTCCCCCTCTCAAATTCTCTGAAAAGAATTTTGCTCCAGGTCTTTTATCACTATCAAGAAATAATAGCAACCACCACATTAAAAAGAAATTATCCGACAAAATGAAAGATTTGCTTGGCTGAGAACGTGAGAGCATGCATACAGTTGTGGGTTAGTTCTTACTATTAATTACGTTGCTGTATTCTTTGGAGAGGGAAATGAGATATTTTGTTGGAGATGATGGGGAATTGTAGGGGCCTGAAAGTTATGGTGAGGGGGTGGAAAATGTAGAACTCTCTCCAAAGTCACTCTAAGTAACTTCTATCCTCCACATTTAAAAGTCAAATACATTCCAGGTAAGTGTTGTGTCTGCATGTACAGAAATTGATACCACTACAATGGTCCTGAGTCTTTCATAAGTCAAAGGATGGCTAAAATGCTGTTTCCTTCCCAGCCTGCTGGCTCATGCTGCACAGCTAACCACTGGTGCATGAAGCTAATTGTTCTGGTAAGGGTATGCTGGGGTCGTGCTATGGCTGTTTTCTTGTTTTGTTTGTTAGTGAGTTAGAGAACTACTAAAATCATTGCTTGTTTGTGTACAAAACTACTCTAGTACACAGGGCATCTCATTGATGAAAGGTATTCAACCTGCTGAGAACATGCTGTAGGCACTTAAGAAGACTTCATTGATTGTCAAAAAAAAAAAAAAAAAAAAAGAAAAAAGATTTCTGTTTATTTGTTCTCTTCTTCAGGTTTCCAACTCTTTCTTTCACAGGTGCTATTTTCCTCTCAATTTGTGTCCTCTTACTTTTTACTTATTTCCTTGCTTCTCAGCCCTGACACATGGGAGGTCCCATGGCATCTCATTCATGGAGCTTAACCCACTTTTGCTCTAACTCCTTTTGAGCACAACCCTTCTCTTTCCACTTTTCTGGATCACTCCTCACAAATGAGGAAAATGGCTTTTTCAGCCCCTCCTTTCTTCTCTTTGTCTCACTCCTGTTCTCCTTTCTCCTTTTTTTGTCATCCCCGAAACTTCAGGTTTTATGTCCCCTTTGTGGGACTCCAAAAGTTTCTGAAATGAGTAAACAACCCTGAAAATTGAGGCTGCTCTGTGTATGTATCATACATTTCAGTAATGACCTTCCTGGAATCCTCCTCCCTGTCCCCAGCCAGCAAAGCTCCAGTATGTTGCCAGCGTGGCTGGAGGATGATTTGAGAGACTGGCTGTTAATTAGCATGTTCCTAGAACCAAAAAGCTGACAAAACGCTTAACAATTCAGGACAAAACATTATTGATTAATCATGCAAATTATCTCACATTAGTTACTGTGCTCTACTAAATTCTGCTGCGGCAGTGCCTCTTTGTCTCAGGGGCATTGCTCTCTTAGGTTTTAAAGGAAAAAAAAAAAAAGTCCAGTTTGAGAGTGATGTTACAGTTTGCAGGGTTTATATGGCTTCAATATGAAGGAGTTCCTTGTACACGTCATTTGCAAGGTCAAGAACTCGTAGTCTTAAGGGTGTATTCCTAAATGAGATGGGCCAGTGCAGAGAATCATGATGCTTACCTCTGCACAGGATCAGGCAGTGTGTGTTGGTTTGAGCTAATTGAAGAATTTGAGTGAGAAATTTGAGTGAGAAATTAGACTATTGGCTGAGAGAGAGTTAAACATACAGTGTCACCTCACTGAGTTTCACTGAGAGAGAGAAGAAAGAAGATTGTTTTGAGAAATGTTCCAAAAACATCTCGATAAGCCAGTCTGCTTGTGGGGCCAGTCTGCTCTGGGTCCGTGCTGGCTTCAGCAGCATTTTCCTTTGTCTCTCTGCCTTTGAACTAATTCAGAGTTAAATCACTAAACCTACTAACCTTTTTCTCCTACCACTAAATCTCTCTGATCTTCAGCTTATCTGCAGCATCATCAAGTGGTGAGATAAAGCTGGGGGAAGGGGGGAAAGGTGGTAGGGGGTTTTGGTTGTCCTCTCTTGGGGATTTTGGTCTCCGGGAGGGGTGTGGTGTGTATTACCCTTTTTTACTGTATATTTCTGTAAACATCTGTTATATCTTGTAGATATTTGCTTGTATATTTGCATTGCTGTAAATATAAAGCTTCATTTATTAACTTCCAGTGTGTTTTTCTGAGTTTTAGCCGGGGTTTTAAAAGGTGGGGGGGGGCAGGTCACTGCAAACCCACTACACAGTGTTAAGGCAGATACCTTATTTGTAGCTCTGAAGAATCTTTTCCCGTTTATAATTATATAATGTTGATGACTAGACAGAAGGAAAAGAATCTTTGCTTCCAACCTGGTTTTACAACTTGGAGTGGATCAACTGGAATGGTTCCACCTCAGCACAGGGAGCTCTCAGTGGGAGGAGCAACAGGGAAGGTTTGTTGTGTCATACAACACTGAGTGCTCTAGCTTAGCCCTACTCAGACACTTTCTTGATCAGTATTAGCCCTCTCAAATTTTAAAAGAAACAGACTTCTCAGTCCTCATGCTTTAAAGCTGTATTTTAAAACTGCTATTTTCAAGTGCTTTTAGCTCCTTATAACACGCTTCTGAACTTTTTAACCCTAAGGAAGTGTGCTTTGACTGCTTGTCTTGTGGCCAATATTTCCTTTCATCACAAATGCCCTTTACAGTGGGTTTTGGGGAAGGCTTTGTCCAATAGCAGCTTCTGGAAGGGCTCAGAATCAGCCAGGGTCTTTCAGGTATCTTTCTCTCTAAGAACTTTTAATCTGTTTTCACATCCTTAAAGGCTGGGCTTTGTACTTTTGGTTTTTTATATTTGTCCTCAAGATGGCAAATATCATAGAATCATAGAATGATTTAGGTTGGAAGAGATCTCAAAGATCATCCAGTTCCAAGCCCCTGCCATAGGCAGGGACACCTCCCACTAGATCAGGTCACTCAAGGCCTCATCCAGCCTGGCCTTGAACACCTTCAGGGAGGAAGCAGCCACAACCTCCCTGGGAAACCTGTTCCAGTGTCTCACCACTCTGACTGTGAAAAAACTTCTTCCTAACATCTAGATTAAATCTCCCCTCTGCCAGTTTAAGCCCGTTCCCCCTCATCCTGTCATTGTAAGACCTTGTGAACAGTCCCTCCCCAGCCCTCCTGTAAGCCCCCTTCAGATATTGGAAGGTTGCTATGAGGTCTCCTCAAAGCCTTCTCTTCTCCAGGCTGAAGGCTGTATGAATGTTGCAGTAAGGTAAAATCTCAGAATGACAAAAATTCAAACCAGTCTGGCAAAGCAGATTCAAATTTTTTTAACTTTTGATACTTGCAAGAACTGTTGTTGTCATATCCTACACCTGTACAATGCAGGCCTGTGACATAGACTTGTCTTGTGATTGTGTTTTTCAGAGAGGTTCACACTTGATTTAATGACTTCAGCTGATGACAAATCTAACACATTGCTCAACAGATTATTCTTATAATTCTGTATTTACAATTATGATCATCCAGAGCTGCAAACAATGACAATGCAAGACATGTCACTCAAAAACACTCTTCCTCTGATACTATTTACAAGCTGATGAAATCATTAGATGAGGGCCATATTTCTAGAGTCAAGCCCTTGCTTAGTTAGTGATTTACTGAATTTAAAACCGTCTGAAGCTCTGTCTTCAAAAGAGATCATTGAGTCCAACGCCCCCTGCTAAATCAGGAGGGTGATAGAGTGCAGAGAGGGTGGAGGTGGGCACAGTGCCCCACCCCAGGCTCCTCTTTGCTGAGCCATGATGGAAGCTGAGAAGGGAAGCTGGTGGGTTGGATAGATGATGACCTACGTGCTCTCTGCTCTGGGTCCTCTGCCGGCACTGCAGTGCCTTTGTTAGCCAGTGTGACTAATGCTGCAATTAGGCGCTGAGATTATCCGCCCTGTGAACAGACAGCTGACAATGTGGATCTCTTCCTCTAACATCCATTTTTGCTGGTGTTTTGAAGGCAATAAACTGCAATTTGTTGTGATTTTTTTTTTTTCATTTTCTTTTTTTTTTCTGTCTTGGTGCTTACTATGTGCACTTTGGTCAGTCTAAGACAAAATATTAGGCACATACAAAGTCTACAATTCCTCCTAGTTTCGTATGAGTCTGCCAGATATCACATCTTTACCAGTAATTCTTTTAACATTTACTTTGGTCCTAGAAATAGCAGCTTCCAGCAGAGACATAAAACAGCACTGACCATTTAATTTTGCCTATATAACATTTTCCCTGCAGTTCCATTTCCATGCTGTCTTCAGGAGTGCTTTTAAAAATTACTGCTTAGTATTAATGGGCATTGGTGTGTTGACTGTCTTTTATTAATGGAAGAAAGAAATCTGTATTAAAAAAAAAAAAGTAATATTAGCAAAAAAATTGCAAAATCCTATCTGGAGGAAAGTCTGTAGTTTATGAAAAGTGATTATATTGAGTCATTATTTAGAATACCTGGTGGAGTTAAAGTGCTTTTGTTAGCACAGAAGTCAGTTGCTTCTGATGTGAATGGGAGTTTTACTATCAACTCAAGTGGAGGCAGGCTTTCTACCATCACTTTAAGGGTTTTATTATAGAAGGAGGTTTATCGAGCGATTTTACAGTCTTGGGGGAAGAAAATTTGTCCAGCTTCCTGTCTTATTTTCACACCTATAGCTCTGAAACAAGACTCCAGCAAAATCTATTAAAACCAAATTTCTTTTATAGGCAGTGGAAAATACACTGAGTTGAATTCATCTTGCTTGTGTTTGATCAACTGTTCCTATGACTCTGCATGCACTGTCTGTGCACAATGAGTGCATGGTCAGCCTGCTGTAAATGAACTGTTCCAGCAGAACATGTAGAGGAGACTGTTTTTTTCTTGGAATATCAATAACACCATGCGATGTCATATTGAAAAAACCCTAAAACAAACGTGTGGTGTTTTACAGGCAACACACATCCACAGCAAGACAGTTGAGTTCTTGTGGTTTATCTTTTTGGGCAGTAAGAACACTGGAGGACTTGAAGTCATTGGGTTGATGTATTGCACGGATAAAGGAGAGCATGAAATGAATGGGGAGTAAAGTGTTCCATGAACTTGCAGTGTGTAAATGCAAAAAAAAAGGCAGATGGAGGAAAAAGTACAGAACAGGAGCAGAGCAGAAGAAAGGCATTCAGAAAAGGAACTAATGAAATATTAAATGCCCTTAAATAGCCAGTGAAACCTATGTTGTGTAAGGCAGCATCACTACAAGGCTAGCTCTTAAGACACATCTGAAAAAAAATCATCCAAAGCCTGAGTATAGCTGTTCTCTGTCTTTAGACAGCTTTTGAACTGACTGATTTATGTCAATCTGTGATAAAGCTGCAGGAGACATGAAACATGTTTTACACATGGTAGTACCTTCTGCAAAATATCCTGTTGCTGTTTTCCCTGGACATCAGGTTATGAGGTGTTCCATGATGACTGAGATATAACACAGGCTAAATAAATATGTAAGATCACCTTTCCTCCCCCCTAGATACACATATAAATGCTCAAGAAGAACTTGCTGGGTCCTGCAAATCCTTCCTAGAATTTTTTTTTGCTGACACTGTACAGTTTTTTGTTGAAACACTGTATTCAATATTCCCACTTGGCTGAAAAATAATTTTCTAGCCATATAATTTTCTGGACAGATTTCTGATAGACGTTTGTATGAGTTGCCCTGTTTTCTTGCAGTCAATTAAAGGTAAAGGTTTTTGAGCATAATATATATTTCCAGCTCTGTGGTACAGACCCTGCTGGAATGCAGTACTACCTCTAAGTCTGAAAAATGAAGGACATAAAGATCTCTTAAGTGAAAAGGATCTTTTCTTTCCTTCTGAGCTTGCAGAATCTCTGTAAATACGAAGAACAATATTAGGGTTTTGCAATGGTTTCTACATTTTTACTTGTGGTGAAAAACTACCAAAGTCATAGAGCAGTGTACTCAGGACAACTATTCTCAGCAAAGAAGGGTTGAAGACTCCCATATCAGCATCAATACGCTCACTACTCATACAGGTTTGGCAGGAAGCACTGATCCCAAGGATCAGCGCTGGGTGGTGTGTGCTTATGAGAGGCCACAGAAGGTCTGCCAGAGAAGCACAGCTGCGTAGTGAAACAAGGGCAAGACAGATGCTGCTTCCCCTATTGCTCAGAGAGAATTGTGTTTATTTTTGCCTCATGTTGTATACCAGTGAAGGTGCTCAGGCAACCCCAACCTGCTGCACAGGCAGAGCTCATAGGTTGCAGCCCAGATATTATGTCCAAAGAAACAACTGTTTTGAAAAACACATGACTCTATAGGCATGGTTTCCTGAGATTTACCTTGCCAGACAATCTCACTGAATGCCAGCTGCAATAAGATTAGCTCCTCTTGAACTTGAGGCATGAATCAGTGGCTCCCAGAGTCTCTTGGAAGACATTTCATTTTGCTTGGCTTCCTTCAGAATGGGAAAAGCCTTCTCTTTTATAAACTACGTGGTAGGTCTGTCTGAAATTATTTTCCTCTTGAGAAATTAGCTCCAAGAATATTGTTTATAAGATGCTGACCTTTAAATGGTCTTCTTGTTCCATTACTGTGGTTCCTGGGCATTTAAAACCCCAGGTCATTTTCACTTTTAATTGTGCTTTATTATTCTCCATTGTTGCAGTGTTTTAGTCAATTTAACTAGAAGGGAGTTTCATACTCTCCCCTTAATGGGTTGAATTTGGGTCATAACAAAATGAGCAATTATCCTTGCCTATTTTATTAATCTTAGTCTTGTCTCATTTATTTTTAAGTTTCAGCAGACCTCCTTTGAAGGCAACTGTAGGTAGAATTTATTGCAGGTTAGCAGGGAAAAATGCTCCCTGCTGCTGCAGGTAAAAGCAAGATGAGGAAGCATGAGATGGGGAGAGTTTAATGCCACTAGAATTTTGAAATAATTGCATAGTTCATATATTTGTATCAAAGTCAAGTGAAAATTAATAAGGCCACAGTTTTATCTGGTGTTAAATGCTGACGATATTCTTTCACTGTATGTACAAGCTTGTTGAGCAAAGAATTATTTGCATTCCTTTCTTTCCAAGATTTACTAATTAGATTCTAATTGTAATGTTCTAGACCTTAGTACATAGTAAATCATGCATCTTTCATTTGCAAAAGTTGTTAAGAAACACATAAAACACATGATGGTAACTTCAAATGTTCTTTCTGTAATGCTCTGGCAGAGCTGTAAGATGCCAATCAGCTCACTAACTGTGAGCTTTCAACATGGAAAGAAGCTGGGGTTTATTTTTAATTCTGATTGTTCTTGTTTTTTCCCACTCCATCCTAATTCTGCCTTTCTCTCCTTACACCTTTTTTGCTTACTTTCTTCTCCCACTCTATCCTTACTCTTCTTCTATGTCCTTCCAGTGCATTGTTCCCTATTTTAATTTTAAATGCTCTCCTGTTTCAATTGCAGATAGTTTCCATTTCAAATAATATGAAAACTGCACAAAGTGATTTAGCACTACAGGAAAAAAATAGGTGCCTGAAATTCCCTGAAGTCCAAAGTTTCAATCTTAACCTACCTAGATGCCACTAAACTCTAGGTGTACCTGAGCTGTCCTTTGAAAGGTCACCTTTATGCAAATTTTTTCTCCCGTCTGAGCAGTTTATAACAGTTTGTCATCTTAATGCAATGAGAGTCCAGAAACTAAGAATCCTTTTGACTGCAAACTCCTAGGTTCTGAATTTAGTCAGCATTCTCCAATGACATAACAGTGCATGCTGCTAACATTTGATTCCTCACTAAATGCAGCTGTAGTTACCTTCATGCAGAACTGGGAGGTGCCTATGAAGCAGAAGGGCTGATTACTTCCTCAGCATCAGTAATTTAACATCTTTACCTTCTGTGTGCTGGAAGAGTACCCAAGCAAACAGTCAAAGGATGAGGAGAAAAAAACGTGTTCCCAAATCAGTGTGTGTCCTTTTCCCCTCCTGAAGGGAAACTTCAGCAAGTCCCTTCTTGTGCTTCTTTTCTGACCTCATTTCTGCCTGCAGTGAGGAGGAGCTCCTGCAGGATGTTATGCCTCCTCCTCCATCTCTGCCATCAGCAGGTGTGGTTCAGGAAATTATCTTGGGAGGAGGAGAGGGAAGTAAAGGGTCTCCAGGTCTTCCATTTCACAGCTGATGTGTGTGAGTGTATGCATGTAGATATTTAGCTGAGGTAGGATGAGGTCAAGGTTGCAGCATGTGTTGAACCTTGGACACCTTTATGCGTGGTAATTGGAAAAGTGTGACATGCTTTTGTGTGCATAAACAACCCTGGGACAGAAGCAGCAAACTGCAAAGCTTTGTGTGTGGTGAGGCCCACACAGCACCTAACTGCACTCCAGTCTCCGAATGCTGAACTTATTGAAGCCTACATGTGGTGATGGGGTTCACCTCACTTAAAGGCAAATATCTAGTGTGGTTGTTTATGTCTCAGATAAATCTCTGAAGGTGCTCTTCAGAAATCAGTGGAAAATCAATTCTAGCCATTATATTTAAAGTAATTGCTCTGTAGAGCTTCCTATCCCTTTTGTGTCCTATGAAGGGAACACAGACAAGTAGGTCACATTAGATCATACTCCTAGATGTCTGTGTTTGATCCAACAAATCTCTGCCAACATGTTTTACTTGCGGGAGGATCATACAGTGGTTGGCAAGCTGAACTTGTGTGGTATATAGGCCATACAACGGGTTTTGCCAAGAATCAAATGAGGATTGAGGGGCTCAAGTCTAATCCTAAAATGCTAAGCAACTCTTGCCCTCACTAAAGGGAGCTAACAATAAGCATTCCATTCAGGAAGTGCTTATCACCAAATTCATGCTCCTTAGGAAGCTCTTGTAAGCAATTTACATAGCTTAGTACGATAAAATAATACCTCGTGCTGGAAACAGGTTAATGCTTCAAATTCATAGACTTCAAACAGACCAGTAGTAGCAGAGGAATTATTTGACCATTATGTGTTGGGGGATGTATTAGCTGAACAGTGACATGACTGGATGCCAATTTTAGTGTCACAAAAGTTGCCAGACTGGATCAAACCAGTGGTGTGTGAAGATTTGTACTGCAGAAAATGGAAAACTGTTGCGCAGGTAATTACATACTGGATAAACTTGTCTGAGGTGGTAGTTTCTGTCTAATCACAGGCATTTTACTAACTGATGTCCTGAAACGTGAGAATTCTCATCTAAGGCAGTGTTTATTTTGTATTTAATTTAGCTGTGTAGGTTCTCATCCTCACTTGGCAACCAGCAGGTACTTTTTTTGGTCCTCCTAAGCTGTTGGTCTCACTGATTACATCTATGCTAGTAAATAAAACAGATGCAGACCCATCATCTGCCTGAGGGTAAGTGATGTGGCACTTCACACACTGTAGGAAGGCCAGGAAATTATCTCCATCCCCAAGACTGATGGCACCAACTGGCTTGCATTCACACTGATTCTCTGCAGTGGAGTGTGTCTGCCATATGGTGACTTGGCCCAGTATTTCCTTAGGGCCCAAATGGTGGCCCTAGAACATAAGAATAATTGTTTTCTGTGGGGTTGGTTTTGTTAAAAATGTTTTTCCTGCTCAAAGTTTCTGAAGTAATGTCAGCAAAATGTCAGAGTCTGTGAGAGTGGCATTTTAACAGCATGAAACCAAAGACATGTATTTCATCCTTGGAGCGCATCTGGGAATAGCTGATCCTTTGAGGATACCATTGGAGGGCAGAAAGAGATAAATTGATGTAATGTTGTCCATACAAGAACAACTGTATTGTCCAAAGGGAGATAATACCAAATATTGCTTTGCAAGAAAGCAAGTTGGAGCTGCTAAGAGAGCAAAAAAATAATGCTTAAGCAATGGAAATACCTGGAGGTTCAGTGTATGAGCAAAGTCCATGGTCCTCTTTTTGCTGAGCCCTGTAGCTCAGACACATCTTGCAGCGATGAATTGCAAAGTAAATTGTGTTTCACAAAAAAAAACCAAAAAAAACCCAAAACATATCCTGGTAGCAGCTGGATACTTGTTGATTTCATTGAACCTTCTTTATCTCTTGTCTAATGAAAGGAGATGAATCAGTGCCTATAGCCTCTACTCGTACTGTTTGTTGACCTACACACCTTTACCATTTCCTCTCAGTGAAAAACAGCCGTCGGGATTTTAGGCTGCAAACCAATTTGGGCAGAGAATATATCTCTGTTGTGTGCACATGTATCCAGCAAATACAAGTATCTGACTTCTAGGCATTGCTAGATTAGAAGCCATAAATGGTGATTTATTGTTTTCAGTGACTTCCCAAATAAAAATCTTTCCAGCTTCCTGATTACTTCCATTACCTGCAGGCTCTTTGGGTTTTATTTGTTTATGTTTTGTTTTGTTTTGTTTCTAGGAAATAAAATAACCAAATGTGAGCCTAGAAAATCTATTTGGTCATTTAATGCTTTGTGTTAACTTTGTGAACTACTTGAAACTAAGCAAAGTCTCCCAAAGTGGCTACCCAAAGTAAATCTCTATCCTCAGGACAAAGGACGAAGTCCAGTTTTCCGAGATATGAACACATGCCACTCCTGTGTTATTTCACAGAATTACTCCTGTGTTATTTCACAGAACATTAGAGGTTGGAAGGGACCTGCAGGGATAATCGAGTGCAAGGCAAGATCACGTAGGGTAGTCCACACAGGAATGCGTTCAGGCAAGTCTTGAAAGTCTCCAGAGAAGGAGACTCCACATCTTCTCTGGGCAGCCTTTTCCACTATTTTGTCACCCTCACTGTAAAGAAGTTTCTTCTCATGTTGAGGTGAAACCTTCTGTGTTCCAGTTTGTAGATGATGCTCCTTTTTGCTGCAGACCACCAAAAAGAGATTGGCCCCATACAGTTGATGCCCACCCTTCAGATATTTGTACACATTGATCAGATCTCCTCTCAGTCTTCTCCAGACTAAACAGCCCCAGGGCTTTCAGTATCTCTTTATAGGAGTGTGGAGGTTTAGCAGTTACCTGCCCCCCCCATCTTTTGATATAACACCGGCTAGGACTCAGACGGCTGGAAGTTGGTAAATGAAGCTTTATATTTACAGCAATGCACAATATACAAGCAGATATTTACAATGTATAACAGATATTTACAGATATATACAGTGAAAAGGTAATACAGAAATACCACACCCCTCACAGAGATCAAAATCCCCAAGAGGAGTTTTACCAACCACCCCTACCAGCTTTCCCCCTTTCCCCAGTCTTATCTCACCGTCTGTTGATGCAGCAGATAGGCAAAGGGAGATCAGCCAGAGGGTTAGCAGTAGGAAAGAAGTTAGTGGAATTATTGAAAGTCAGCTACAAAGGCAGAGACAAAGGAACCATGCAAGAAGAGCTGCCACAGTTCCGAGTGGTCTGAAACCGTCTGACTTATCTATATTTGGGTTACAATTCTTAAAACATTTTTTTTTTCTTTCTCAGTAAAGCTGTGAGTGAAGTGAAAAATGTGCTTTCATTTCTCAGCCTATAGTCTAATTTCTCACTCAAATTCTCCAATTAGTTCAAACCAGCACAAGGAGAGATGCTCAAGGCCCTCCGTCACCCTTATGGCTCTCCGTTGGACTCTCTCCAGCAGATCTTTGTCTCTGTTGAACTGACAAGCCCAAAATTTGACACAATATTCTAGTTGTGGTCTCACCTGGGCAGAGTAGAGTGGGAGAAGAACCTCTCTGGCCCTGCTGGACACACTTTTCTTGATGCACCCCAGGATGCCATTGACTCTCTTGGTCACAAGGGCACATTGCTGGCCCGTGCAGAACTCACTGCCCACCAGGGCTTTCTCCACGGAGCTGCTTTCTATTTGGGGTGTTTGGTGATATGGAAACCAGGCCATTCTGATTTGCATGCTCCCACATGAAGATGAATGTTTGATTTTGAAATTCCAGCTTGGAATATACAGACCCAAAGTGGTTTGGCTTTTGAATCATCTCAGACCTTTTTTTTCCACTGAAATAGTAGACTACTATTGTTGCTATATGCCTTTAATGTAAACCTTGTTAAAAATAGGAAAAAAGATGGTAGTTCAGTGCAATGCAGTGTTTGGCTAAGGTGTGTCTGTGGTTGACCTGACAAAAACCTTAACCTGCTTTCAAGGATATTCTTTCCTTAGATCCTGGGCTGCATTAAGAGAAGTATTACCAGCAGGGCAAGGGAGGTGATTCTCCCCCTTTACTCTGCTCTCCTCAGACCCCACCTGGAGTACTGTGTGCAGTTCTGGAGCCCCCAGCACAAGAAGGACATGGAACTGCTGGAGAGAGTCCAGAGGAGGGCCACGAAAATGAACAGAGGGCTGGAGCACCTCTGCTATGAGGACAGGCTGAGAGAGTTGGGGCTTTTCAGCCTGGAGAAGAGAAGGCTTTGAGGAGACCTTATAGCAACCTTCCAGTATCTGAGGGGGGCCTACAGGAAGGCTGGGGAGGGACTATTCACAAGGTCTTACAATGACAGGATGAGGGTAATGGGTTCAAACTGTCAGAGGGGAGATTTGAACGGGATGTTAGGAGGAAGTTCTTCACAGTGCGGGTGGCGAGACACTGGAATGGGTTACCCGGGGAGGTTGTGGCTGCTTCCTCCCTGAAGGTGTTCAAAGCCAGGCTGGATGAGGCCTTGAGTGTTCTGTTCTAGTGGGAGGTGTCCCTGCCTATGGCACAGGGTGTTGGAACTGGATGATTTTAGAGGTCCTTTCCAACCTAAACCATTCTATGATTCTATGATCTTCTGAATGACTTAAACAAGTTTAACTCTTAAAAATCCCACTTTTATTTTATTTTGGAAATCCCTTATATACTATCCCCGGTCATTCAGTGTGGTTAAGCTCATAGCTCAACAAAGTACTGTTCTTCAGGAAATTAAGAAGAAATGTCTATTAAGGATCTGTGAGTGATAAGGTACCATTAACACAGAATACGAAACATTGTGTGCTCCAGAAAAATGCAGCTCATTCTCATTTCTGAATTGCATTTGTTAATAAAGGCAATCTGTTTATATATTCAGCATAATCAATGGCACCGCTGGTGCAACACAGTGAAATTGCTGTTGCTTGGGGGAACAGTAATATGTTTCCCCTCCACCTTCTTTTCTGATTTATGGTTCTTGTATCTTAAGTCAAGATTGAACTGCAAGTGCCTCAGAACTGAGTCTAAGATCCAAGACTTTTTTTTTTCTGTCTGTGTGAAGCAGATATAGCACACTTGTTTGTTAAAAATGAATAAACTCCCTATCTTTTTTGAATATTAATTATGAATTTGCATTAATTTTCATGAAAACTTGCATTTACATAGTTGTTTTGCATTGAAAATCTGTTCTAAAAATACTTTAAAGGGGGAAGGAAAATCATAAGAATTGCAAGAATAATGAGAATAATCAAATTAAGAGTATTTTAAAATAAAACTAAATTAATAATTACTTTAAGAATTTTGAGATGATTGGGAAAGGAAAGTAAAACATGAAAGCAGAAGAAAACGCAACTATTATCTGGGATTTCATACTCTACATTATAGTCCATCCCATGGGGTTAACATAAAGGATTCAAAAGATGAAATGCACTGACGAGAAGGATACGAGAAAAAACAGTGTGACTGCTGGCCCCCACTGTGCTTTCTTACAAACAGTGAGATTTTCTAGACTACCAAGTAAGTCAGCCCAGTTTAAGACAAGACTGCAATAACACAAACGGGAAAAAAAACCCCACAACTTTTTCATACATTATTCTGTCATTTTGGTGACCTCAGAGCAGGAACAGTTAACAATAGCAAGGTAAGAGTTGTGGGGGAAAACATTTTCAGTGAAAAATGCAGACTGACCACACAGAAATATTTTACATTTTCATGTCTAGAGGATCTGCTGGTTTTATTTCCTTTTTACTTAATTGCTTGTGTAGCTTTTATAAAGATAGTTCTGTATAATGGCTGTCATGTGTGAAAGGACACATAAGCAATAGTGGAATTTTACTGTCTCCCGAAATTGCCTGTTTACATTATTTCCTTTTAGCTTTATCTGTGATGTGAGATGCTATTCATCCAAACAACTCGGTAACTGTGTATCAGTGCAGTGTTTGTAGTCTGTGAAGATCTGTATTTGCCTAATCTCACCTAAGCACTTTCAGCTCCCAGGTAATAAAAATGGTCACAGAATTCAACTGACCCATGTCTGATCCCTTGCTGAACTCTTGGTGGCTAGGCTTAAGATACAACCATGTGTATTCACCTATGCCACTTTACAGCCCACCCAAGCATCTTATTTCAGATGCAGCCACATGGAATGGAGATGCCAAGGCTATATAACCTACTTACTGCAATTTGGAGAACTCAGATAGCATAGTAATTGTTCCAGGGCCCTCAAGAGCCACAAATTATTTGCATTTCTTCAGGGAGTTGTTTTCCTGCAGGACAAATAGCAGTTGGCAGAGGTGTAAGCCTCAAAGACTAATTTAATTTAAAAGCATACATTTAGATACAAATAATTACACTTCAGCATGAACTGTAGCTGTGAATCTTATGGTGCGACAGTACTCAGAAAACCTGTGTTTTCAGAAGTTCTTTTGAAGTACATAATGGAAATACTAATGAGGGAAATAAAAGGGGATCACATCATCTTCATTGCCTGAATGATGTGACTATTTCTGTCAATCCTGTTTTTTACCAGAGGATGTAATACTAGAAAACTCATATTCCCTACCCTCCTGTGAATCAGAACTAAAAGATACAGAAGGCTGCTTTTCAATGAGATGCTGAATTCTTTGCCCTTTGATGAATTCACTGATTTTGAAGACAACCAATAAGTCTTTTCTTATTTCCCAAGCACTTTCTACAGCTAGTAGACTCTCAAAGTTCTGATTGCTTTTTCTTTAAAAATGTGATATATTTTGCATTGAAAATCCAATTTATTGCTAAGAAACCCTCACAAGAACAGACATTGCTCACCTCTAGTTGTATTTGTTGGCTCTTTTGAGGTTATCTCAGGCATGTGATAAGCATTATGAGCCCATTCATTAATAAACGTCTCTGAGATGAGGACAGCAGGAATGCTTTGCCCATCAGAGCATATTACAGAGCTGATACTGCAACTGCAAGACTACAATGCTTTGCCTTTCTTGGAAGCCACATCAAAATAAAAAAGACAAATGAGTGCTTGAAGCCTAGAAAGGGAAGTGTTTTGATATGTATTATACTACAGAAAATAGGTAGGCATCTTGACCAAGCTATCTCTTACTCTAGATATTTCTGTATAATTTTAAGAGTCTTATGATTACGCTTGTCTTTTTGAGGGAGAGGGTAGGTAGGTATTGATTTATGGTTTATAAGTTTAATGTCAGTGACGATACACTGCATCCTTGGTGAGTTTTCAGCTTTCTTACGCACCGATCATTGTTACTATAAGAATGCAATGCTGATTCTGTTTCAGTTTTGATTATAACAGGCTTTGTGAAACATATGCACACATACACAAGATAGATTTCAGGTTCTGATATAATCTTTCTTTCTTTTGCCAGGTCAGCTTTTTTCCAAATACATAATTTGTCTTAAAATTTGGTAAGTTTTGCTCTCAACGATGGTGTGTCTGAAAATCTGGAATCAATTCTTCATCACTTCTCTCTCTACAAATTAATTAAAGCCCAATACTGCTCAGCATTTTCAGATGCATTTTCAAAACTTTGCCTCAGAGCATTTTACAGAAAGAAGTTCAGATCATCATCCTTATTCAAGACATAGGGGCCTGGTTTAAGTACTTTGCTGGGACTTTGCTGTCTATTTTCGCAGTTAAAATCTTATGTTGACTTATGATTGTGATTAATGATCCTGGAATACCAGAGGTTGTAATTATGAAAAAAAGACTGTATTGCCAGACTCTGCATTTCAAAATAACCGAAATTATTTTCTCAGAGTGTCTTGTCCCTTGAAACAGCAGTGAGAGAATCTGCTCCCTCAGTTTGGGTTGTTTTCTTTGCCAAAATCTCATCACTACTTTTGTAAGGAAACTCCTGCAGTTGTTCCTTCAAAATCTACAACTGACTCAGACCCTCTTTATTTTTCACTGTTTGGCAATTGATAAACTACATGAACCATTGGATAAATAAAAGAAATAAATTTACGTCTATTTTACAAAAGTTACATTAGTCAGAAAAAGAAACATTAAAAAACCCGCTGGAGGTGCTATTTCAGAGTGTAAATTATAGGGAAAGAAGTCTGGTGTCAGTACCTGATATGCCACCTTGCACGGTTTTTGCTTTATTGAAAAAATGCATTTGTGGGAGGCAGAGAGCCTGGAGATAGCCACACACACACATTGGTACATCCCTTTTATTAGACATCATTAGGAATGAGAAAGGAGGACTCTGAGAACAGGAAGTGTCATAAACCATTTTGTTGCTTCTGGAATATGTCTTGGGTAATGTTGATGTCTTGGCTGCAACGCTGACATTTTGTGAATTGCTGTCTCATTTAATAAATATAAATGTGTTTACCTTGAATAGGCTATTTGGAGTGCACTGTAACAAGATTTTTCTCCTTCACATTATGAGATACTTCTGAAATGTGTGTAATGGTTTTTTGCCCTGCTTTGTTAGGACCAAACCCAGGACTTGCTTCTTAGGTTGCGTAAATGGAGTATCCGGTGAAGGAGCCACTAGAAATCAGGAAAGCAGAACCCAACTTCTCTGGACTTCCTGCTTTGCATGGGTGAGAGACTTCAGTGGTCTCATTTCTGCTCTTTCCTGACAAAAACTTCTGATGTCTTGATCAGACTCAGGTTTGTTGGTGTGAGACAGAGCCAAAATGAGATATAGCCATTTACATGTGGTCAGGGAGGAAATCTGAAGCAATGTAATCAGTAATGGAACTAATTTCACTAAATGCAAGGCTAATTCTCTATCAGCAGCTTTGCTTATTAAAAAAAAAAAGTCACCATTTCATCTGGTTATTAATGGTTATGAGACAGTGAGAGCCTGATGCATTCTGTTTGTACACAGAGAAGGCGCTGGACAATAAACTTACAAGTTAGATACTAACCCTGTGGGACATTAGAGGGCCTTGCACAGCAGTGGAATGAACATATGGAGGGGAAATGCCAGGCACTAATTTGATTAGAAAATCAATATGTAGAACACTACACTCTCACTTTAGTCAAATAAGACAATGATCAGCAAAAGTCCTTGGACTGCTTATTCATGTTACATCAAATCTTTATTGGATAAAGGCCATAGCTGAGATCTTAGCTGCCTTCTCCCACCTGAACTGCCTAACTTTCAGGCTCAGTCCACAGTCTTTTACTCAGGTATTTCTGGCTTGTGAATATTCCTCTTTAGCTTCCCAGAAGCACAGACTCTTAGGGTTTGTAAGAGACCTCTAGCCATCATTGAGTCCAACCCCCCAGCCAAAGTAGGATCACATAGAGCAAGCTGCAAAGGAATGCATCTAGATGGGTTTTGTAAGTCTTCAGAGAAGAAGACTCCTGGGCAGCCTGTTCCAGTGCTCCATCACCCTCACTGTAAAGAAAGAATGCCTCCCTGTGTTGAGGTGGAAAATCCTATGTTCTACCTTGTACCCATTGTTCCTTGTCCTAACACTGGGCACCATTGAAAAGAGACTGACACCTTCATCTTGATACCCATGCCTCACACATGTATAGATGTTAAGACCCCCTCTCAACCTTCTCTTCTCCATACTGAACAGCCATAGTTTTCTCAGTCTTTCTTCACACGAGAGATGTTCCAGTCCTGCAAGAATTCTCAAAGCTCTCCATTGGACTCCTCAGGAGATTGCTGAACTGGGGAGCCCAAAACTAGGCACAGAATTTCAGGTGTGGTTTCACCAGGGCATGAAGTTTTCCCCTCTTCCCCTTCTCCAAATATCCCAAACTTCCAGTGCTTTTGTGCACTGCATTACATACAGCTCATCAAAGCCACCAGGCAGAAGAGCATGGGGTCAAGATCTGAGCCCTGCCACACTGCTGGCTAGTTCAGACTCACCCTGCCAGCATCACCACGTGAAGTGCTGATGTCCCCCTTTGCTCTTTTGGTGGCTGCATTTTAAAATAAGTTAGCTCTGTGTGTACAGGTGCCTCTCCCTAGCCAGGACACTCCAGGCAGAAGTATTTTCTGCTGAAGGCTGCCAAAAGGGTGGGAGTGTTTTAATAGGCATTTCCAATTGCCATTGTCTCTAAGACAATGATGCTCTCTGAATCAGTTTTATCCCCTCCATTGCTTTCAAAGGGACTTGTAATATGGGTGCCCCTGGTGAGAGAGTCAGATTCCCAGTTTTAGTATTGTAGTCTACAGTTTTAGTACCAGAAGAGGACTGAAGCTGGACTTACATTCTCCAGCTTGTGAGCAAGAAAAAAACTAGGATTCTTTTCTTGCTAATTCTATTTTAGTCATTCAAGATTTATGTAATTTGAATGTATACTGGGTATATTAATAACGTAATTATATATTAAGACTCACTTCATGTCCTCCATTTCCTTAATGTGATTGGATGATATTTTATTTCCTGATTTGAAATATTGGTTCTGGATGTCCGCCTCCAAAAGGAATGTTTGATTGGTAATTGCAAAATGGTAGATCAAATCAATGATATGAAACCAAGTGTTCATTTTGCACATTAGCTGAGAGCTATACCAGTCTGACCTCATTCATGCTTAGTTTTATGTGCTGCCCTTGCCTAATTTAGATTTTTCTCTGATTTTCCTTCACCTAGTTTACACCATAAAAAGGTCTTAAAGTGCGAGTAAAAGACAAAAAATTTTGTGACATACACACATATATGTGTATGTGTATACATATGTGTGTGTATATATATATACACACATATATATATATATATATACACATACATACATGTGTATATATAGGGAGGTTGTAGCCAGGTGGGTGTTGGTCTCCCAGGCAACCATCAACAGAATGGGGGGGACACATTTTCAAGTTGTGCCAGGGGAGGTATAGGCTGGATATTAGGAGGAAGTTCTTCACAGAGAGAGTGATTTCCCATTGGAATGGGCTGCCCAGGGAGGTGGTGGAGTCACCGTCTCTGGAGGTGTTCAAGAAAAAAATGGATGAGGCACTTAATGCCATGGTCTAGTTGATTGGATAGGGCTGGGTGATAGGTTGGACTGGATGAGCTTGGAGGTCTCTTCCAACCTGGTTAATTCTATGATTCTATTACATATATGTATATATATATACACATGTCTATATGTATATGTGTGTGTGTAAAGACATTTTTCTTCCATCTTGTCCCACTCTATGCCTTTAGATTAATAGTGTTCCTTATAATGATAGTAAGTGTACACCCAGAACAGCAACAGTAGTTCAGGTGTCTTAAAAATTTAGACCTGACTGCAAACAAATTGGTCTCAGTATGAGTTTCTCCTACTTGGCCCCAGGCATGGATGGAACTAGATGAGCTCCCTGCTTTTTGTAGTTCAATGGAATTAATTTGATTCAACAAATACCTTGGCCCTGAGCTTTATTTCACTTCATGCATCTCTTCCACTGCTTAGATTTTTATCACCTTAGAAACAGTGCCAGAATTAGGCGCTCCATTACCCAGGTCGATGTTGCAGAGCACATTTATGTATCGATGACTAGCAGGTCCTTTTCAGCTGTTTGATGTGTGCACTGAAGGTGATGATAGCATTGTCCAATCGAAAGTGCATGTGTGCTGGAGATGTTTGCGTCTGGTGTTAGTAGGAAATGTGGTGGTATTGGGTAACCCCTTAAGGCTGCTTCCGTGTGGGGTGAGAATGGGCTATTTATTGTGCTGCTCATTTGTCTACTGTAATGGAAGACATTTGGAGAACTCTAAATCCACTCTTAGGTGCTTTTTGTAAAGGAATTGTTATTACCTTATCTCAGCCAATGTTTGTAAATGCCCATAGCCTCCTATGTGCCTCACAGAAGTAAAGACACAGTCTGTGCCTTGAAGAGCTTGCAAATTAACATTTCCACAGAGCTCAGCAGTCTGGTGGATTGTAAAGTGCAAGGCCAGGCCTTAAAAAAAAGGCAATAAGGTGATGGGAAATGTTGTACTGAATGGTACACAGTGAAACTGCAGGGTAGCAGCCATTATGCTTGTGATTTCTGTCTGGCTATTCTTCTGTTGATCTGGTAAATTATTTTCTGCTGTTTTGATTGTAGACATTTTGCACGCATCTCATCCCAGAATGAAACAATAGCAGTAGAGACTGTGGAAGGCAGAGCCATGTGGAAGCTCCTTGCAAGCAAATTAGCCTAAAAAAAAAAATCTCAAAAATGCTGCCATTGCTGCATTATTTTACAATACAAAATCTAATGTCATTTTGAGAAATTTCTCAGAATTTTGCTGTTGTTTTCAAAATATTTAGACCAATGCTAAAGGGGGTTTAAAGACCTGGTTGCTTACCAGAATATCCTGGTTTAGAACAAAGCAGAAGTGGCTTCACCAAGGGCAAATCAGGCCTGACTAATTTGGTGCCTTTCTATGATGAAGTCACAGCAGCAGTGGACAAGGGAAGGACAACTGATGTCATCTACCTGGACCTGAGTAAGGCCTTTGACTCTGTCCCACATGACATCCTGGTCACCAAGCTGGAAAAACATGGACTTGATGGGGGGAGCACTGCTGGATAAGGAATTGGCTGGATGGTCGCATGCAGAGAGTGGTGATCAAGGGCACAATGTCCACCTGGAGACCAGTGACAAGTGGCGTCCCTCAAGGGTCAGTGCTGGGACCAGTGCTGTTTAACATCTTTGTCAGTGACATGGACAGAGGAATCGAGTGCACCCTCAGCAAGTTTGCAGATGACACCAAGCTGTGTGGCACAGTTGGCTTGCTGGAGGGCAGGGATGGCATCCAGAGGGACCTGGACAGGCTGGAGAGGTGGGCCCAGGCTAACCTCATGAAATTCAACAAGGCCAAGTGTAAGGTCCTGCACCTG
>VWZI01022750.1:58741-75638 GCA_013396835.1 Psilopogon haemacephalus
GAAGGACATGGAACTGTTGGAGAGAGTCCAGAGGAGGGCCATGAAGATGCTCAGAGGGCTGGAGCACCTCTGCTATGAGGACAGGCTGAGAAAGTTGGGGCTTTTCAGCCTGAAGAAGAGAAGGCTTCGGGGAGACCTTATAGTAACCTTCCAATATCTGAAGGGGGCCTACAGGAGGGCTGGGAAGGGACTGTTCACTATGGTCTTGTAATGACAGGATGAGAGTAATGGGTTTAAACTGTCAGAGGGGAGATTTGAATGGGATGTTAGGAGGAAGTTCTTCACAGTGAGGGTGGTGAGACAGTGGACTGGGTTGCCCAGGGAGGTTGTGGCTGCTCCCTCCCTGGAGGTGTTTGACGCCAGACTGGATGAGGCCTTGCGCAACCTGTTCTAGTGGGAGGTAGCAGGGGTCAGAACTGGATGATCTTTGAGGTCTCTTCTAACCTAAACCATTCTATGATTTTGTGATTTGTCTGTGAAACTCTTGTAAAATTTCTGACAGTTTCTATTGTGCCTCTGGCAAAATGACACATGAATATAAAAATGGAAAAGAAACATTCCTGAGTTATAGTCATATATAACTTTGTTTCTTTTCCTATTTATTGTTTGGCATTGTAAGATCTAGAAAAATACATAGCAAATACATTTTACTCAGGATCATCTTTTTGGTCTTGGATATGATGATAGAGAAACAGAAAGTGCTGCTTATCTTGAGATATTAAAGGAACTCACTCCTACTTTCTTCCACATTTTCAGCTTGTTTGATGTAATTCTTTCATCCTCAATAAATTTAAAGAATTTTCAAAGGTCGAAACTTTCTGAACTTGTACATACTTCCAAAATACATGTATTTTTTTAACATACTTACCTTCTGATGCTTCTCTTAATCTTTCAGCTCCTGGTTATAGCTATTGAATCTTGGAACTATCAATGTATATTATGCTGTTTACTCTAAGAGCATTGAAAGATGTGAATAAAAATGTGTCAGCTGGAATATATCAGGAAAAAATATGACCAAATACCAGGCTACCTTCACCACAAGAGTACAGGGACTTTTGGAAGCACATTAGGTAACTGTAGCTACCCGGTCCTGAAAAGACTCCCAAATTCTTCTCCCAGTTTCACCTTCTCTTCATTCACCTATTCACTGACCACTTACTGTGTGCCCAGGCTTCCTTAAACGCACTCAGGGGGCATAGACATTCACATTGCCCTGTTGCTGTTATCCCACTTCATAACCCTGGGGCATGTAATTCTGGATCTCACTTGGATGTCCTTGAGGTGAGTATCTAACTTGGCAGAGAGAGATCTCTGTGTACTCAGTAGACAGAAATAGCAAGAGTATGAAGGAAGCTGCACAGAATCACATGCTTCATCTGAAGAGAGATGTCTGAGGTGGGTGAGGTAAATTACTTGTCTCTGGAAGAGTTTCTATCTTTCCACTGTTCTTTGGAGGAGTCCAGACAACTATCTTAGATTTTAATCATAATTTTTACATGAGTAAAATTACATGGGATCAGTCCCAATTACAATCTCAGAGAGTAAATTCTTCACAAGGGAAGCAGTGCTTTCTACCCATTGGGGCAGTAACTATTATAATGGCATCTGATTTCTGCTGTGGCTTATAAATGACTGCAATAAAATAAAATTGCTTTGCTGCTTTCTGTTCTTTCATTACTGACTCTTCAAGGTTTTAATCAGCTTCACAATGTGAATTTTAAAATATCATGTGTTTGTCGGGTACAAAACAAACAACTACACAAAGGACACCAATTGTTTTCCAGAAGGTTTCTCTTATTTCAAATAATTTATAGGTCCAGTTGGATGCTCAGGTAACTGAACTCAGGCTATGTGATTAATTTCTCAGGACAATTGACTTTCATAATTTATTTTGGGTGTTTTATTTACATTGATGCCAGTTGCAGAATATTAATAGTTGTATACCTTTTATCGGTAGAAATGTTCTACTGCGCTGACAAAGCTGGGCAGAGCCGGAACAGTAAATTTACATGACAGGGTTATAGTTGGAGGAAGAACCTCATAATTCTTCAAAAGTTCACCTGCTTTCCCTCTTTTCCTTTCCCTTGATGGAGAATTCTGCTGTGTAGCCTTTATTCACTTCTGATGGTTTACTGTTGTTTGCTGAAGCTGAAAAAGACTGGAAATTCTCATTCCCCCATAGCCTCCATTCTACCCTTGGTACTGTAGCAATGTTGGGGCCTGGGATCCTTGCTATGCTGTTTGCAGCATTACAGAACAGAACAGAATCATAGAAGAGCTCAGGTTAAAAAGAACCACCAAAGATCACCTGGTTCAATCTTCCATGATGAAAGGGAGTCTCAATGAGATTATCCAGCAATGTGGATTTTATTGTGTCCCTATAGAGGTTATTCCAGTGACAGATTGTTCTCACTGTAAACCAAATCCACCAAGTTGTTTGGCTTCAGATGCTATGGTTCAGAAGAAGGCTGAGGAAGACCTCATTGCTCTCTACAACTACCTGAAGGGAGATTGGAGTGAGGACAGGGCAGCCTCTTCTCCTTGTTGTCAAGCAACAGGACTAAGGGAACTGGTTTCAAGGGGAGATTCAGGCTGGATGCTAGAAAGTATTTCTTCACAAAGAGGGTTATCAAACACTGGAATGGTTTGCTCAGGGCAGTGGCGGAGTCACCATCCCTGGAGGAGTTTAAGTTGTGTGTGGACCTGGTGCTTAGGGATGTGGTTTAGGGTTGATCCTAAACTGGATTGAAGATTGGACTGGATGATTTTTGAGGTCACTTCCAAAGAAATATTTCCTGTGCTTCTGATTCTGTGGAGGCTGTATACAGTTGCTGAAAGACATGCTATTCTGCAAATCAGATAAATGCCTTTTTTTTTTTTTTAATAAATTAAATATTGTTTAACATTTCCTTCAATCAAGAGGAAATATATGTACAAACAAAAATGAGAAGAGACTGTGAACACACAAGTATGCATCAGATACTGTAATGAGAGATCCATTAAATATAAACATAATATACAAATCATCAGACCGAATAAAAGGATAGATATGCATCTTTTTCATACATAAATTATATTTGCTTTCATCCATAAGGAATGTAATTCTCCCCCATTATTATCACTACTTTATTATAAAGTGCTATTGGTACTGGTATGTAGGCATAGCAGGCAAAGGACAGAGTAACTCTGGAAAACAGGCTGCTAAGGGAGACAACTCCTGACTGTTTTCATCAGTGCATGTTCAGGAAGCAGGAGCCCTAAGTGGCCCATGAG
The DNA here is from genome assembly GCA_013396835.1 of Psilopogon haemacephalus. Lineage (NCBI taxonomy): Eukaryota > Metazoa > Chordata > Aves > Piciformes > Megalaimidae > Psilopogon > Psilopogon haemacephalus. The sequence goes on from VWZI01022750.1 coordinate 62,015, forward strand.
ACATCCATGATATAGGACATTTTGGACCCATTTCAAAGGAGAAATCAGAAACTGAATGCAATGTCAATGTATATCTAGCTATTATAATTCCTATGCACACCATCAAAGGTGGTGGCACTCAGGATTAGGGAAGGGAAGGGAAGGGAAGGGAAGGGAAGGGGAGGGAAGAGANTCAGACCAGATTTTTGTGATGATCCTAGACCCTCCTCATCTCTCCATAGGCTTCTATGAGCTTTAGATATCCTTCTTTTAAAACAAAATGAGAAGGGAAGAGAGGAGGGGAGGGGAGGGGAGGGGAGGAGGCTTCTGGTAGCCCCTTCTAGGCTTGTCCAGAGGGGGGGGGAACAATTCAAGAGGGTCCTTGTGTTGTTTCTGAATTGTAAATATATGTAAATATATACTTTTTGCACATATTGATTGCATTTTTACTTCTAGATTTTTAGCTTGTTTTTGGGAAGGGGAAGTTTTTGGGAAGGGGAAGTTGCTTCTGATTCAAGAAGCCAAAAACGATGAGAAATTTGTCTTCAGCTTTAAGGGATGCAGAATGTTTTTACTGCCCAAATTAACTGAGTTAGAGGAGGTTGTAGAATAGCTGTTAAAACTAAAGTTCACATTTAGTAGTTGCATCTATAATACTTTTATAATGGTGTTTATGTAACTATCTACTCAAGACTTAACAGCATGCTCACCCTCAGCTTTGTGCCTTTCCATTATAGCAATGTTTATAGTACCAATATCTGCATTTGCTGGGTGTGAAGACATTTCTCTACATGGAGAGATGGAAATGGCAAAAGTGCTGTCCTTGTTACTAGGTCTCGAGAGTATTTGTGAAGGGTTGTGAAAGCTTCCATCCTGCCCCCTTCCACTTGTGAGTATGTGCATGGCTCTGGATGCCTGTGCAGCAGCATGCCTGCGAGGTGCACTCAACACTTCTGTTGTCAGCACTTTCTCAGCATCGACCTTCTGCAGGGGACATACCAATCTGGAAATCTATCCTTCCACCAGACAAGGGAGGATTTGAAATGAGGCCTGGTGCCCAGATGATGCATTAAATCCAAAACACTGTATTTTTTTTTTTTCCCCCTTGGGAAAATCTCAATGCTTATTAAATCTATCTCTTGATCAATTGGTATTTCTATTTCCACTGGTTCTTGGCAGCTCAGATACAGTGTGATTGACTGTTTCAGACAGCTAGGTCAGAGCAAATTGTACTAATTGCATGCAACCATTTTACTTCTAAACTTCCGTTTGTGCAAGAATGTCCTGGAGCTAATCCTAGGCATAGTACCTATTTGATTATGTCCCTAATTAAATACAGGTGACTGCATTTTAGAATATTAGCCCCAAATGATATTTTATTTTTGGGGATAATGACTTGGATTCCATTGTTCCCCCACTCTGGAGGCTGCTGTATTGTCTGTGCTTCAGGCAGTTTTCCCCAGCAGCAGCAGGGAAGTCAGCATCATTTAGCATTTTTGCCAGGTGCTCTCAGGCCTGCCCTGGGACAGGGAAGAGACAGCAGTGAGCTGAACAAGGCTCTGCGCTTTCCCAGTTCCATGCAGTTCCCTGGGGAAGGCAGGAGAACGGAGAGAGGATAGGCAGTAAGCAATTCAAGGTATCTGCTCCTGTTTTTCTCAGCCGACTTGCTGGGGGGACCTTTCTAGCACAGTGGGCCCAGTGCCTCTCCACTCCCAGAAGAGCTATCATTAGTGGATTACTAAAGCACACAGAGTGCCTGTCTTATGGCTAGATTTATTAATGTCATTTCTTGTCTCCTGAAGATCACTCTTGTGCTCTCTCAGGAATACTTTGCAAAGCTATACAGGAAAAGAAGAAAAACCCCACACCTTTCTGTTAAGAAAGCTGTTAAGTGACAGCTGTAAGAAAATGTATTAAGCTGCATAATTTTGAAGCCTTTCCAGGAACAGTCCCTGCCCCCTGGTTTTTAGTGAATACGTTATTGGCAGGGAAATAGAAACTGTTTCAGTTGTGGTGTTGAAAAAATGGATAGTTTTCTTAAGGAACTGTGTCGGTTTGAAAAGCCAGGTTTATAACATTCTGCAGAGCAGCAAGTTCTGGAAAGACTGAAGCTTTCTCTGTGTCCATACCCTCTCAATACCTGTTCTCCATCTGTGGAACACAATGGTGGGAGAGTTGCTCCTCCTAATTTGGGTATAAAAATTGCTCCCTTAATTCCAAACCATTAGAGATCACTCAATGACATTATGAGAACTGGCTTGTGAAAACGAAGTTTGGGGCCAGCTAGGTGGTCAGCAGGAAAAGTCACCTGCTGGGATGGCTCCTGAGCCTTACTAGATGCAGAGCAAAGCCCAGAGTTATTCCTCTCTGGCTTTTTTTTTTTAAGTTTAAATGCATGCTACACAGTCTGGACTAGCAAAGTTTCCTGGTTGTGCCTTGAGAGGTAGAAGTACCACCAAATAAAATAATTGTGGTGCTTTAGCAGTTACCTGCCCCCCCACCTTTGATATAACCCAGGCTAGGACTCAGAACAGCTGGAAGTTAATAAATGAAGCTTTATATTTACAGCAATGCACAATATACAAGCAGATATTTGCAATGTATAACAGATATTTGCAGATATATACAGTGAAAAGGTAATACAGAAACACCACACCCCTCCCAGAGACCAAAATCCCTAAGAGGGGTAACCAACCACCCCTACCACCTTTCCCCCCTTCCGCAATCTTATCTCACCATCTGTTGATGAAGCAGATAGGCAAAGGTAGATCAGCCAGAGGGTTAGCAGTAGGAAAGAAGTTAGTGGAATTATTGAAAGGCAGCTACAAAGGCAGAGACAAAGGAACCATGTAAGAGTAGAGCAGCCGCAGCCCCGAGCAGTCTGAAACAGTCTGACCTATCTATATTTGGGTTACAATTCTTAAAACAATTTTTTTTTCTTTCTCAGTGAAGCTGTGAGTGAAGTGACACCATGTATTTTCATTTCTCAGCCAATAGTCTAATTTCTCACTCAAATTCTCCAATTAGTTCAAACCAGCACAATAATACAATCCTAAACAACATGATTTAAAGTAAACCCAGTGATAGAGCTTTGATTACGAAGGTGTGAAGAATGGCATAGTAAGCATAAATTCCAGCTCTTAAAATAAGTCACTACAGCCAGATGTAACAATTTCTGTTGTTAATTATTACAATGTAATTATGTATTCTGTTCCATTCTGTTCCATGGTGCTCGAAAAACACTAAGTCTAGAAGATGTTATTTTCTAGCAAAGTTGTTTAACATGTAAAATCCTGGTTCTTTAACATACTGCAAGAATTTGACAAGTGTAAAACCTCAAAGGTAAAAAAAATGCCCCATGTTGTATTAAAATCTCTTCAAATTATTAGAACGCAGAAGGTCACCAAGTTAGCTGGGAACTTAAGAGGTTCACAGCTCAGTTTCTTGCCTATTTCACCCAGGGCTTCTCTTCTGCAAAACAGAAGTAATTAATTTCCTGAAGGTTAATTTGTGAGTTTAGATTTGATTCCATGCTTTTCATGGATTAGATGCCTTCTAATTCAAGAGCAGTGTCAATACTGAGCTGTTCTTTAGTGGGCAGCCACTTTGTTGAAGTGGAGGAACAGCAGCTTCACTGATTGCATCTGGTTGGAAAGGACCTTTAAAGGCCATTTTGTCCAAAACCCCTGCAGTGAGAAGGGAAACCCCCAAACTAGATCAGGCTGCCCAGGGCCACATCAAGTCTCATCATGAATATCCCAAGGGAGGGAAACTCAGCCACATCTCTGGGCAACCTGTTCCATAATTTGAGACTCTAAAGGTAAAGAACTTCCTTCTTATGCCCAACATAAATATACCTTTCCCCTCCTCATATCACTACAGGCCCTTCTAAACAGTCCCTCTCTAGCCTTCCTGTAGGTCCCCTTTAGCTATTGAAATGTACTTACAAGGTCTCCAGGTCAAACAGCTCCAGTTCTTTCAAGTTGTCCTCGTAGGAGAGGTGCTCCAGCCTTCTGATCATCTTTGTGACCTGTGACCCTCCTCTGGACCTGCTTCAGCAGGTCCACATCCCTCTTGTTTTGGGGGGTTCCATAGCTGGACAGAGGAATACATTGGAGGAGCACATCCACCACAGCACACCAAGTGCAGACTCACTAGAGCAGAGTGGCAGAATTACCTTTCGTAATATGCTGCCTACACTTTTGATGCAGCCAGGATGAAATTTGCCTTCTGGGTTGCCAGCACACATTTTTGGCCCATGTCCACCAGTACACCTCTGTCCACCAGTACCCCTCTGTCCTTTTCTGTGGGGTGCTCTCAGATTTGTCATCTCCCAGCCTGTATTGATATTGAGGGCTGCACTGACCTAGGTGCAGGACCTTGCACCTTGCCTTATTAAACCCCATGAGATTTTATCTCAGACCACTTCTCCAGCCCGTAAAAATGTAGGTTTCTCATCTAATCAGGGGACATGAGTATATCTGAACCTCTATTTTTGTATGGGATGTAAACTGGCTTCTAAATCTTTGTTTTTCTCCATTTCACAGAGGATGACTCTAAATTACTAACTAGGATTAGATTAATCCCACTTCTTTGTCTTTCTAGCCAATTTTTTATGCAGCTAGACTCCTGCAGGAAGTTTATGGTAAGGCTTTTTGGGAGATCAGGTATTCCCCATACAGATATCTTTCCCCATGGAAAATGCTAGTAATTGAAGTCAAGGAAGGAAAGTGTTTGTCATAAATAGAAAAGAAAAAAAAAGGCACATAAAATAAATGTTTGTGAGGTGATTATAGCCAACTTAAGCAACCAGAAAGTAAATTCCCATGGTGGGTTTTTTAAACAGAATGTTCTTTCTAGGAAAAAAATCCCCAAACCAACAAAAGCCCCAAAAGACCCCAACCAAAACACTCAGCTAATACAGAATGTTTAACAGAAAGTGCTGATTTTTGTGAATTTTTAATTGGATAAAGTATAGCATTTTACTTTAAATTTTTTTACAATTTTTTTTAGTGACAATAATATGCTTATATTACATTTTGAATATGTATGCATATTTTCATGTATATTTATTTTGCTATTTATTGAATATTGAGGTAAAAAAAGAAAGAAATCTGGATGGAAGTTGAGGCATAGGAAGTTTAATGTAAACGTGAGGAGGAATTTTTTTACTGTGAGGGTGATAGAATGCTGGAACAGGCTGCCCAGGGAGGTTGTGGAGTCTCCCTCCCTGGAGGTGTTCAAAACCCACCTGGATGTGTTCCTCTGTGATCTGTTATAGAGGATCCTTCTCTTCAGGGGTGTGTGGACTAGATGATCTTTCAAGATCCCTTCCAGCCCCTGACATTCTGTGATTCTGTGATAGCAGAATTGCAGAATTGAAATATAACAGTCTGAGTGTCTCAGAAGAGTGAATTTTCATAGAAATTCTAAAGATCCTTTGGTTTTGAGGAATAATTTAAAATCCTAGATGACAGAGTTTTGTGTGAATAAAAAGTTCTTTCAGTCAACCAACCATAACAATTAACATTACACTATTCAACTTTCTCCTTCTGGAGCATTGGTCCTAGTCAGTGCTCACAGCAAACTGTAGTTCATACATCTGTATGCCTCCTTCCTTCATCTTTAAGGATAATGGATGAACAGTGAGCAGAACTATACAAACACAAAAGCATACTATAATGGATGCTGTAAATGTCTCGTTGATTACTTAAATTAAGACCAGGCTGAACATAAGTCAGCAGTGTGCCCAGGTGTCCAGGAGAGCCAATGGCATCCTGGCCTGTATCAGGAATAGTGTGGCCAGCAGGTCAAGGGAGGTTTTCCTTCCCCTATACTTGGCGCTGGTCAGGCCACGTCTTGAGTACTGTGTCCAGTTCTGGTCCCCTCAATTAAAGAGAGATGTTAAGGTACTGGAACATGTCCAGAGAAGGGTGATGAAGATGGTCTGAGGCCTAGAGCACAGCCCTATGAGGAGAGGCTGAGGGAGCTGGGGTTGTCTAGTCTGGAGAAGAGGAGGCTCAGGTGCAACATTATTGCTGTCTACAACTACCTAAAGGGAGGTTGTCGCCAGGTGGGGTTTGGTCTCTTCTCCCAGGCAACCAGCAACAGAAGGAGAGGACACAGTCTCAAGTTGTGCTGGGGGAGGTATAGGCTGGGTATTAGGAGAAAGCTCTTCACAGAAAGAGAGATTTGCCATTGGAATGGGCTGCCCAGGGAGGTGGTGGAGTCGCCGTTTCTGAAGGTGTTCAAGAAAAGACTGGATGGAGCACTTAGTGCCATTGGATAAGGCTGGGTGATAGGTCGGACTGGATGATCTTGGAGGTCTCTTCCAACCTGACTTTTCTTTTCTATTCTATTCTATTCTATTCTATTCTATTCTATTCTATTCTATTCTATTCTATTCTATTCTATTCTATTCTCCAAAACCAATGATCTAAAGATTAGTAACTCCCAATATACAAATGATCTTTATATGGTAGAAAAGAACCAAGCAAGTGACTTGAGGGGGGGGGTTCCTATTGTCAAAATCTGGCATCTGATCTACAGATTCGTAACACTTGGGGACGGAGGAATGGAAAATCTCTAAGTTGCACTGAACTTCCTCACAAGGATCTTACTGACACTCAGTTTTTAAAGGGTCGCAAGGAGCAATAAGGCCAATATCCAACCTCCAAGAGTGGAAATCAATGCAAAATACATAAGGATCAGACTTATCAGACATTTTGGATAAGTCCCACCTAATTTAGGGTCATTAATGTGACCTTAATAAGGAGAGGCTTTGCCCTTTACATGTCTACTGAAGTTCCTTAGGGCAGAAAATAGGAATATAGATGTGATGGACTGTTCCCCATTTGTAGCACTGAAAGGTTTTCAACAGATTGTCTCCCTGAAAAAAAAAAACCAAACAAAAAAACCCAGGAAACTAAGTCAGGGAATAAAAACCAGTCCTTGTATTGGTGGTTAATTGCTTGAAATTGAACCACAAGGAATCGAAACTGGAATGTGAGGTAAAAGTTCTTTGCTGAGAGGGTGAAAGAGCACAGTGATAGAAAAGTGGAGTTGTCTTCTCTGGCAATACTCAAAATCTGTCAGGATGCAGCCTTGTGAAACCTGCTTTAGGTAATATCCAGAGTCCCCTCCAATTCCTACAATTCTATGATTCTGTGTGATTCTGTAAAAGTTTGAGTAAATGGTTGGAGGGAGAGGAGGGGGTGGTGGAGGGAGAGGGGGCGGTAGAGGGAGGTCACTTGAATTCCTGTCAAGGTCTGAGTAGGCATGTGGGCTGGTCAACATATCCATAAACAATCTGGAGGAAGGGATGAACAACGGCTTGACATTGCTGATGATGCAGAATTATTCATAGCAGGACTAAGAACAAGGGCAAGGGCTGAATGTGAAGGCTGACAGAAAGATCTTATGAAACAGAGTGAATGGAAAGTGTAATGACAGGTGAAATTTACTGTAGAAACTTGAAAGTGATGCACAGAGGAAAAAAAAAGTCCAACTTTGCATACGAAATGATGGCCTTTCGACTAACCAATGTCTCTCAAGAGTAAGATCTTGAGGTTATAATAAATATTTCCTTGAAAATGGCAGTCTCAGTACTCAGTGGCAGTCAAAGAAGCAGATGCAAATGTTAAGGATTATTAGAGGAAAATAGAGAACAAACCAGAAAATGTCATAATGCCATTCTAAGAAATAATGGCTTGCTCACATTATAAGTAATGCATAAAGCACTGCTCCCCTCATCTTCCAAAAGAAATTTTAGAGCTGCAAAGGTGCTCTGAAGGGCAACAAAAACTACTCCATATGAGTGCTAACTTAAGTCAACCATAATGCAGTGGTGAGAAAGAAGCAAGTACAGGAAGGGATAAGACAGAGGCATGAAACATTATGAGCAGTGTGGAGAAGAAGATAGGGATTCATATATTCACCATTTCTTCCAGTACAAGTATAGAAGCATTTAATAGAGATTGTATGAGGCAGATTAAAAACAAACAAAATGAGATGTATCTCACCCTGTGGACAGTTAGCCTGTGGACAAAGTACCTGTGGCTGTTGTGGATGCTGAAGCTTAAAGGGAATACTGAATCAGTCCATGGAAAATGCATACATTGGCAGCTCCTAAAGACCTACCACATTCAGGGAGCTCCTGAAGTGAAAACAAGAGAAGGCTCAGACTGTATTCAATGAAGGCACTTTATGAGAAAGATCCTGCTACTGCTGTTTAGTACACTTCCATCAGTTAAAACATATCTTTCATGCAGGTGTAAAGGGTTAAGCCCACCTGTGACTCCCTACCTCTTCCTCAGAGGTGGTTTGGCCCCTTTCTCCCAGGTAGCATGGTTAAACACTCCCACTTCCTGCCCTGATTTGGACTATAAAGGGGGGTGGGGGGAGCTCAGCCCCCCTCGTTCTCTTTCGCACCCTCTGCCCCTTCTTGCCGCTGCGACCCCCTGCTGCTCCCCGCTGCTCCTCCACGTGCTCTGCAACAAGCCGCGTGGAGACCGAGAACTGCTCAGCTGTGTTTTGCAACCTGCTTCTGTTCTTCAGCACCACCAGCTGCGGCNAGAACCCCCCTTTTCTCCCTGTATTTCATTGTTTAAAGGCATTATACCCCATTCTCACTTCCAAACAGCTTTGAGTTTTCTTTTGGGCTTTGAGCTCGGGGTAGCTTGGTGTAAACCAATACAGCAGGAATCCAGTCTCAATTACAATAGATGCAGGAACTGGAAAAAGGACTAAGTCACAACAGAGACAATACCATGCTGAAGGTGTGCAGGTGCAGTGATGCAAGAAATAAGCAATAAAGATCTTCGAAGGAAACACAGAGAGAGGAAGAAATACAGGGGAAGAAATGCAGACCTGTAAGTTTGTTGAAGAAAAAATAAATTATCTGCAAGCTGATGTGATGGGGTGTGGGACAGAATTAAGATCTGTGGGAGTGTGGGGGCAGACAGGACTGATTTTTTTATTTGAGGAGTACTGCTATATACAGAGCTGCTGTGAAGACTCCTGTTTTTAGAGCTAATTTTAAGCAGTGGAATGATATTCCATTGTTCCCTTTGAATTTTCCTGTCTCCCTCTTCTAAGAGGTTTTAAATTTCTTTTCCTTCAACAGATTAGAGATTTAAATCGTGTTTTTTCCTTTCATGCTAAGGCAGACCAATAAAGATTAACTGGGGTGTGTCTGCTTTGTCTAAAATACACAGCAAGGCCAGAAGCAAGGAACAGAATTTGCAAATAGTGTGACTTCTATATTTCTCCAAATATCTTTTACTTTGGGATAGGGAAACAGCTCAGCATTATATCCTGCTATATTGGGGAAAAGGAAATACTTCTCTTCCACAGTAACAAATTAAAGTGGAATCTGGAGATCTCAGGAGTTCAGTAGACTATGTATGTTGATGAACTCAGTAAAATTTGGTCCATAATGTGACAGAGAATTACTAATATACTCAACGTACTTTAAAAGTACTAATTTCCCTAAGCAAGCAAGTTGTTTTTTTTTTTTCTTTTATCATTCACATTTACTTAAGATCTTTAACTTTCCACTCCATGAATTTGGTGTTATCATGGTTTTTCTAAAGGCCATACTGGGGTATTTTTTGTGGTGGGTAAGAAACATTTCAAATGGTTCAAGCTGTCAAAGCTCCTAGTATGTGAAAAAAGAATCTATGCTTAAAAGATATCAGAGAGATCAGCAGATATTTAGAATACAATAGTCAGGAGGCTTCTTTATTATATGACATACATATAGATGGGCTTATGTGCTGAAAAGCACAAAGGTGACAGCAATAGGGAATATGGCAAGTCATATTTTTTGCCTTAATTAGTTAAAATCTTGTATCTGTTTCTGTGGATTTTCTCCCCTTCCTTGTAATGGTAAAGGATAAAATCGCTGCCATATCTAGAAGGCAACATAAAGACGGGAGTCAGCAAGAGTTCCAAACCTAGGAAAATTGTTGACACCACTGGTAAAATGTCTTACCAAATATTTCTATTTTGTTCTTGCCAGAAAAAGACACCTACAAATTAACAAAATGCTGTTCATTTGCTTACCTTATCCAGTGTTTGTTTGATATACTATGGAATAATAAAAAAGCAGAGAGTTCTTCAGGACAGCTTCAATGCTAGTAATAAAAAGGAAATTGGGATGGTAACAAATGAGTATGTGAATTCAGAGTTCACGATCGCAAGAAATTTTCTGTGACCATGAAGTGCCACCTTAGCCAAATGAAATTCATCAATCTTCTCCTGATGTTTGATTTATTATTATTACTATTATTATTATTATTATATCTCCAGCCTGGAGAAGAGAAAGCTTCGAGGAGACCTTATAGCAACCTTCCAGTATCTGAAGGGGCCTACAGGAAGGCTGGAGAGGGACTGTTCACAAGGTCTCGTAATGACAGGACGAGGGGGAATGGGTTCAAACTGGCAGAGGGGAGATTTAAACAGGATGTTAGGAGGAAGTTCTTCACAGTGAGGGTGGCAAGACACTGGAACAGGTTGCCGGGGGAGATTGTGGCAGCTCCCTCCCTCGAGGTGTTCAAGGCCAGGCTAGATGAGGTCTTGAGGGTACTGATCTAGTGGGAGGTGTCCCTGCCTATTGTGAGGAGTTGGAACAGGATGATCTTTGAGGTCTCTTCCAACCTAAACCATTCTATGATTCTATTATTAAAGGAGACAAATAAGGCCTTTTCTCCATCTTAGATCTGTGATCTCTGCCATTGCTGATGGAAGCTGATGCAATTGTTTGCCTTTGGTCTTTAAGGACCCTTGAATATTTCAAGGGCTAGAAGGACGACACTATTTCCCTAACAAGATACCTTCTTTACCAGTTAATATACAACATTTTTCGTCATGAAGTATTATTGAACCAGGTATTGGGTTCATAATTATTTAATCTTCTTTCTGATAAGCCAAGGTGGAGACCTGCAAGTGAACTACCAGGATGTTGCTGTTTTTAGAAATATGACCATTAGCACTATGAAATGCAGAAGGTGCAACAACAAAGTACTGCTGAGATAACTTTTACAGACCTGTGGGGAGGGATAAAGAGAAGGTGAAAAAAAAAAAATATTGGAAAGTTCTGGGATTGTGGTATCACCTAAGATTTGTAAAATCAAGCATAAAACATTATCTTCTCTACCAAACGTGATGAGACATTGTCTGGGCAAAACATATCTGCAGATTTCAAGAAGGCCAATGAAGAGACAAAAATGTGTGTTAAGAAAGATGCTAGAGGAACCAGAGAAAGCATCAGACATTTTCTCCCAGAAGACACAGACAATCTTTAATAATTTGCTGTTATCTCATGAGTTTGTTTTCTTCTTTTTAGGTTTTAAAAATATACATCTAATGAAAAGGTTTGGAACAATTGTAATAGTTTGGTAACACTTCCTATTTATTGGTAATAACAGAATCTTGGGTTAATAGGCTTTTCTGTGGTTGTCTGTGAGATTTATTCCTTCCAGAAAGCAGAAATAACTTACAGCTTGGTTTCACTGTCCCTTTCTACCTCTCTGAGTCTCTTAGGATTTCTCTGAAGAAAAATTGCTTCAGGAATTATCTTCATATAGTGCAGTCAGAAGTGATATAAGGAAGCACCACTTTAGCTAAGGTACTTGGAAGTATTGCACTCTAATAAGATTAGTGAGAGCTCGAACGGCCATATAGTCATTGTTCTAAGTAATTGTGCTCCTTTTCCTTGCTGATGTACCCATCTGCCAGTGATGCTTAAGTTGCTTGGCAAGCCAAGAAGCCCTGCAACACTGTCTTTAGCAGCAGCCACAGGGCTTTGTGGTCTAGCTTGCCTGGGGCATCCCTGGTGATGGGTAGAGGTCACTCTGTGAAGCCTATGTGGGGTCTTGTAGCTGGCCAGTGCACCAACACGGAGAGGACACCTCTGCTTGTGTCACTCAGTGATGATGCTACTTACGTTTTATGCATGCTACTCTTGCCAAGTTAAACACGAATCCAGAAATATTGTTGCTGAAATTCCTATAAAGCATGGGAGAGACCAAGGGAGTGAAATAGAGGATAAGCTGTGCTCTTGTGGCATGAAGCAGACAAAACAAACAAACCCAATAACAACAAAACCCCAAACAAGCAGCCACCCCCCACCCCAACACAAAAACTACAAACAAACAAAAAACCCAGACAAAAAAAAAAGACACAAATGCTGAGACATCTGAGCCCTGCTTTACTCTAGCACTCTTTGATTTTCCTCTCATTGTTGATGATGAGCCAAAACATAATTTTATTTTCTCTTAAAGTTTCAAATTTTATGATGTCAGGGAGATGTTCAAGTCTCCTTAGAATGTTTACCCCTTAGAGTTTTGAAGAAAGCCCTGATGTTAAGACTTCTGAGCCCACTGAAAGCTGAAAACACCAAGAAAAGCTTAAAATAATTAATTAAAAATTAGTGTCTTAGCATTTCTAAGACAATTGCCTGATTTTTAATCCTGACTCAATGCCTTTGAACACACAGCTTTCCTCATCTGTAAAATTGGGATAAATATAATTAATTGCCTCAAAGCAATGCTAGAAAGTTAATCCCTTGGAAGAACATATGAGATGGAAGCTACTGTTTGCCTGTAAAGTATTAGTGTTATTAGTTAGAATATCTTGGGCAATTAAAATACAAATTTTGCTAAACTCAGGCTTTTAACTAACAACAGAGCATAAAGTACGCTTTTCCTTTATGTGAAACACCCTAGAGGAAAGCTTAGATCTATATTTGCTGTCCAACAGAAGGGATGACTTGGCTTCTTCAAGGCAAATTGCATTAAGTGTAGAAACCCAACAGAAACGTCAATTACTGTGTTAGCCCTTATGCACTCAGCTTGAGGTTGTTCACCAATCATGTGGGAACAATTATCTTTATGGATTATTGATTATATTCAACCCTCAGGCAGCTGTGGGCCTCATAATACACTTTGTGGTTGCAAAAAGGGTAAAGTTTGTAGGCTCTTTCAAGAGCTTTCCTGTATAATTTGAGAATGTATTAATCAACCTTCAGGGTCAGTTACCACTCGTAATCAGACTAGATGGATAATTTGATTAATTAGTGATACTTTAGGATGTAAATAGGTACAATAATGATATTAGGTAAACTAAAAATACAAGATATTGACACAAAGGTCTAATCATGTATATACAAGGAAAGCAAACTATAAATATGTTGGGAAATAGCCATTGTTTTCTCCAGGGATTGCCAGAGGGGAGGAAAGGATGGCAAATTTTTCTCCTGACGATTGCTTCAGTGGAGCATACCAACAGCAGAGTATCTTCAGTTGTCGCTGAACATTAGAGGTCTTTTTATTTTCAATGATGAAGTGGCTCGAAATAACAAGATTTGAGGCAAATTCCACTAAGGTCAATGAAAATTCTGCAGTTTTGAATGCTATTTTGATATAGAAGCCTAATTGTGAGATGCTTGGCTTCTGTTTTACAGGCAGATCTTGTGTTTCCAGTTTGCTCTTATTTGGTCTCAAAGATTTTTTTCATACCCTTTAGAGAAATATTGTTCTCTGCAAACAGATAATTGCAGTCCACTGTATTTAAATTAGCCTTTTTTTTTTTTTTTGGTCTGCTTATCATATGAGCTTTCCCCAGCTTCAATCTTCTCTCTCTC
>VWZI01022750.1:75685-95785 GCA_013396835.1 Psilopogon haemacephalus
TTTTTCTTTCATGGCATTTTACACTGCTCCAATCTAGTCTAGAGGAGACAGGACTGCAAGTCCTTAATTCCAATAAGTATTTCCAGGAAAGCTGTGTGGAATCTGAGGAAAAATATGTCTTCTAACATCTTTGGCAGTTTAATGTTTGTTCCATGTACCACTTGTACACATTCAGAAATATGCCAGCCTGGGTGTGGTAGTTTAAAATTAACCACCTAGCCTAGTTCTTAATTATAAACAAGAATTGGAAAATTCCAGAGACATTGAGTAGAAAATAGTAACAGGTAAATAAAACACAAAAACAAAATAATGATAAGTCTACATAATTCAATTTGGTTGCTGCTTAGGTTAAAGTTTGCTGCATAAACTATTCTTTGTCTTCTGCTTTTCATGATAAAGTTCACTGTCTAAACTATTCTTTGTCTTCTCTTTTCCACTTGTTCCCTCTGTGATTCTGCTTTGCATTACTTCCTTATCTTTTTCCTGACCTTCTGCTGGCATATTGTGTCTGTGAGGTACAGGGAAGGGAAGGGAAGGGAAGGGAAGGGAAGGGAAGGGAAGGGGGAGGAGGCTTCTGGTAGCCCCTTCTAGGCTTGTCCAGAGGGGTGGGGAACAATTCAAGAGGGTCCTTGTGTTGTTTCTGAATTGTAAATATATGTAAATATATACTTTTTGCACATATTGATTGCATTTTTACTTCTAGATTTTTAGCTTGTTTTTGTAATTATGTCTTCATTTTTCTTCCAGATCTTCTGAGCTAGTCTGGTAATTTATTTTTGGAGCAACTGCTGGTTTTCACTGATGATACAGATCCCACCACCAGCTACAGGTCACCAAATGAATTGGAAATAATGAGGATTGAACCATGGCTTAAACTTAAAACTCCTGTGTAACTGCTGGTTGGACAAACGTACCTCTCCATTTCTGCTGTTAAAAAAAATAATTTAGAAATCTGTTTAGTTGATCCTGAAAACATAAACAATATCAGTCATATTTTAGGAAACCTGTAGCACAAGATGATCAGAGGGCCACAAAGATGATCAGAGGGCTGGAGCACCTCTGCTATGAGGACAGGCTGAGAGAGTTGGGGCTCTTCAGCCTGGAGAAGAGAAGGATTCGAGGAAACCTTATAGTAACCTTCCAGTATCTGAAGGGGGGCCTACAGGAAGGCTGGGGAGGGACTATTCACAAGGTCTTGTAATGACAGGATGAGGGGGAATGGGTTCAAATTGGCAGAGGGGAAATTTGAACGGGATGTTAGGAAGAAATTCTTCACAGTGAGGGTGGTGAGGCACTGGAACAGGTTGCCCAGGGAGGTTGTGGATGCTCCCTCCCTGGATGTGTTCAAGGCCAGGCTGGATGAGGTCTTGAGTGACCTGATCTAGTGGAAGGTGTCCCTGCCTATGGCAGGGGGTTGGAACTGGATGATTTTTGAGGTCTCTTCCAACCTAAACCATTCTATGATTCTACGATTCTATATTTGTCTATACACCACAGAACACATGCAAGGGTTAAAAAATATGCGGTGTCTGCTATCAAGCCAACAAGCACCAGATGACCCATAGGAATGCAGGTCCCTTCTCTTTCTAGGTGATAGCTCCTGCACATAATATTCTTACAGAATAAAAAGGCAAAAGTACCTGGACAAAATTTGCATGCACACTTGTGTTACTCAGTACAGGCTTAAGAATTAGCAGAATGAAATTGCAGAATAATGAATAACAATAAAGCTAGATTTCAATCTAGAGTCTTAGATTTTCTTAACACAACTAATTTTGACTGAGCATGTTTTTGTCAGACAGAAGGCTATACCTTGCATATTAGATTTCAGCAGTCTTATCTCAGAGAAATTCCTCTCTGAAAACACATCTGCAGCTCATTCTTAATTAACAGTTACAGGAAGCATAAGCTGAATCCCTAATGGTGTATAAAGCATTATATATATATATATATATANTCCTGATACTTTATGAACTATAATCTCACCTAGTATGTATGAGATCTTATCCATGAGGTAAATCTGTCTGTATGTTCCTGTAATTTCTGGACGTTTGAAATTGGATTCACCTCATATTTTTAAGAAAGCTATTGAAAGAATTACAAGTTCTTAAATTATATTGTTCTTTACATTTCCTAGATATTTATTGCTAATAGAAACTTGGTAAACAATATCATGCAAACAACTATCAAAAGAGGGAGGAAAACCTTTTGAAGGCAGAGATTTAGAGGAAAATGTTCTGC
This sequence comes from Psilopogon haemacephalus, assembly GCA_013396835.1. Lineage (NCBI taxonomy): Eukaryota > Metazoa > Chordata > Aves > Piciformes > Megalaimidae > Psilopogon > Psilopogon haemacephalus. The sequence continues at coordinate 77,927 of VWZI01022750.1, forward strand.
CCTCTGGGAAACTTTCCTGAACATGAGTGAGAGAGGCACTTGGGCTTTTTATGTGACCATTGACTGTACATCATAGCAGTGAAATTCCTGGAAGGTACTAAATTCTCCTTTGCTAGGAATTAGTACCTTGAGATGTTCTAAGGTGATGCAAGGCAGTGGTTTGTGCTTACACTGCCTTCACTTTTGTCTTAGTATGAAAGGAGGGCAATAAATAATAATGAATCACAGAACCACAGAGGTTGGAAATGACCTCCAGAGATCATCAAGTCCAACCCTCCTGGCAAGGCAGGATCACCTAAGGTAGTTCCACAGGAATGCATCCAGGCAGATTTTGAAAATCTCCAGAGAAGGAGACTCCACAACCTCTCTGGACAGCCTGTTCCAGTGCTCTGTCACCCTCACTGTAAAGAAGTTCCTTCTCATGTTGAGGTGAAATAAAGTGAAGTAGGTACCTTTTATCGCGCTTCATCAGAAGACACAAAAGGATTAAGAAAAGATGCTAAGCTGGGACCCCTTGGCTAGCACTGGCAGGACTGCAAGGTAGCAGCAGTTGCAGCTCTAACCAAGTCCGGTGGCTAAACCTGAGCTAAAAGTGACTCCCAAGTGCATGGACTGGCTCCAGCAGCAGTATCAGTCACTTGAAGCAAAGAAGTTAAGTATTGTAATGTTGGAGAAGGGAAAGAAAGGTGTGCTTATGCTGAACAAACCACAACTCTGTGGGCAGCCTGAGGTGTACTCTGGATGGGGGGATTTTAAAAAATATATGTTTTTTATGTACCTTTCATCTGAGCCTGTGCAATTTCCTAAAATGATTTTTTTCTCTGTAAGGATTACATTGCCTATGTTTGCTGTTTCAGAAGCTATGCACCTGTCAGACCTTCTGCTTGTTGTCTAGCATGTGTTCCCAGACTCCTTTCTTTTCCAGATCTAGATTTAAACTCTTGAGAAGATGAAGTGCTGTCTCTTATCTACTTCTTCTTCTTCCCTGTGAAAGTCAGGCTATTAGCATGTGTGGGGGCAGTGTATCTCAATTGCATTCTGCCATGGCCCTGATAAATCCAGCAGCATGAGGCAGTGAAATGGTTGGCAGACTTTAAAGATAAGTAAGATAAATGCTGTACACTTTTCCAGTGAAGCTCTTCATAAAAATATGAAGTCACTCGGGCTCTGATCTGAGCTTCTTCCTTCAGAGAGCATTTTTCCATCTGATGCGTAAGTTCAACGCTTATTTGTAAAACTTGAGCATTCGGAGAAGGGAGATATCAGATCAGGCATTGTAAAAACAGTAAGAGTACTGTTAATAGACATCATTGTTACCAGTGGTGGTGAATCTGTCTTGATCTACCTCATGTAAGGATGACAGCTCTTCAGAGAGAGCGTGCAGCAGCTCCAAGTATAATAGGTCTCCTTTTGTCCAAAACTCTCTACAGAGAGACTTATGCAGACCTAGCAAGATGTGCCAAGATAAATAAACTAAAACTAAATCATCAGTTAACATACAGCTCCTTCTTCACCAGACATTGCTACTCATGCATGCCAAGCTCCAGATTATTCAGATTATTCAAGCAGGGAGCAAAGTGCAGAACCATTTTGTTCTTACTCATACATGAGAGTGGTGTTGCATAGGAGTGGTATGGCCACTTAGACGTCACCCCAGCGTGTGTTGGTTTGAGCTAATTGGAGAATTTGAGTGAGAAATTGGACTATTGGCTGAGAGAGAGTTAAACACAGTGTCACTTCACCAAGTTTCACTGAGAAAGGAAAAAATGTTGTTTTAAGAGCTGTTCCCAAAACAAACGAGATTAGCAGAGGGCTTCTGACCCTTCGGCATGGCAGTCTGCTTCGTTCTGTGTCTGGCTGTGGCTGCTTTCTCTTTGTCTCTCTGTCTCTCAGCTAATTCAGAGTAAAACGACTAACTTTTCTCCTACCACTAATCTCTCTGATCTTCAGCTTATCTGCAGCATCATCAGGTGGTGAGATAAGGCTGGGGAAGGGGGGAAAGGTGGTAGGGGGGAGTTTGGTTAACCCTCTCTTGGGGATTTTGGTCTCTGGGAGGGGTGTGATGTCTGTATTACATTTTCATTTTATATATTTGTAAATATCTGTTATATCTTGTAAATATCTTCTTGTATATTGTGCATTGCTGTAAATATAAAGCTTCATTTATTAACTTCCAGTGTCCTGAGTTCTAGCCGGGGTTTATAAAGGTGTGGGGGGGACAGGTAACTGCTTAACCCACTACACAGGGAAATATACTGGCACCGGGGCTGCAGCTTCCATGGAACTTAAGCTAAGACTTAGTGTCTTCATTTTCAACAGTATAACTTGCTATTGAGTGTGGATGTCTGCAAGCCTGGGCTGGAGTCAGTTGTACTAGTAAAAGCAGTATCTGTGTTTATAGGAAGGACATGTCTGTAGCTCCAGTTTACAATGTGGTGGAAAAATGATTGCCTTCCGCAAATGATTTTGCCTTCTGCTTCCTGGCCTATCATGTTCTATGCTAGATATCTGTGTTATGCTGCCTATTCTTGGGACACCCCTGCTACCTGCAATGCTGGTGCTGTGGTGAGGCTCTGCCATTTTCTGAAGCACAGTGGTAGCACTGAGAAGACAAAAACCTGATCTCTCCAATGCTCTGTACAATTCATTCTCTCGGGCTGACAATGTTTTCCACGGACACTAGGTTTTACACAAGGAAGGGGAGAAAGTTAATTAAACTGAAGCAGAGCATTGAAAGTGGGCTGAAGGAACATAATTTTGTGTTTGTTACATTTGTTCAGGCAGTGTTTTGAACAAATCATGCTGTCTTTGCCAGAGAGATTTTTGGTAAACACTTTATCTACTGCTCTGTGTAATTTCACAATTTCATTTTGTGACTCACATTGCTATACAGCAAAATTGTAGCAGCGCCTCAGTGAAAAGAAGCCAACTTCTTACTGCAGTGGCTTAAGCTCCAATTCATTTAATTTAAAAGAAACACTTCAAAATTACATATGATTGATGCCCACCAGCTACAAAATAGGTAGAGACTCACGGTTCTCTTCTTTTACCATTAAACTTATTCGAAATACAAGGTAAAATACCCTAGTTAAGCTATTACTAAGAGACCACAAAGCTGTCATCTTTCTGGCACTATAGAAAGTGCCTCCAGAATGTGAACAAATGCCTACCTTTTCCAGCTGTGATCTGTGCCTTAATTTTACTGGCATGTTATTATGTTGTCCTATGTGCTAGCACTTTCCACGTTCCAGAGACCATGAAATAATGTAACCGAGTTTGCTTTTGTTGTATTTACTGAGAGAAATAGAACCTCCCAGCCACTGTCTGAGTAGCATAGGCATTTCTCAGCCTTGTTTTCCAAATAAGAAGCTGTCAGAATCCCACAAATCCTGTTGTTGAATCATTTATGATATTTTAACTGTGGTTGAGTTTGGGGCCCCTAGTTGAGATGAAGACTTCATCAATCTGGGCAACCTATACCCATGCTGCAAAAGGCAGGCTTTACTGTCTGTGGGCAGAGTGGGCAGAATATACATCATTTGTTTTTTTTTTTTAATACCTCCACTGTCAACTAGCCCTGGTGGAGTCACTGAAAACTCACAGCAGCCATTTCCAGTATGAAGGTGAACTGCTCCTCAACTAGCTCCCATCACCTTGTCACCATGAAAGCACAGGAACATTGCACCCCCTTTCCCTGTGCTGAGACCACCGAGATGTCACGGAGAAGGACATGTAGGGTACAGGATGCATCCTGAGCTGGACTACTGCAATGGCTATATTTTGGACAGGTGACATTTACAGATGACTTGAGGGTTGGCTGCAATTCTATCAGCAAAATCCCCCAACTGACACTGGGTGTCTTTTAGCACAACTCTGGGCACCAGGAGATGTCATGGCATGACCAGAGCCATTAGGTATGACCAGAGCCACCAACGCAGGGCTACTCACTGCTGTCATCATGGGGAAAAGGCTTCATCTATTAGCCAGTAAAGGGAGTTTCACATCCTCATGCCATAATAGCCTTTCTGAGAGGCTTTTCCTGACACAGCCGGATGCATTGCACTTGGCACAGCAGTGAAGACAAAAGGAACCAACAAATGGTACTATCTGGCCTGTGTAGTAAGTAATGACAAAGGCCAGGAATATTTGATGAGCAAAGAATTATGTCTCTGAACATGGGAACAGAGGTCAAAGAGCAAGGAGGATATTGTGTCAAGTATCTTCGTCACACCTGTCCTTAGAGTGGGAGAAGGAATTAGGCTGTCTCAGCTGTATCCCCAAATGCAAGTTACTGCCCCTTCTGCTACAAATCAGTTGATTGTGTACTCATCAGGGCTGTTTGGCCAGATCAGTAATGGGTTTTGGCATCTATAACAAGGACAAATATGAAAAGTACTGTCTTTCATTATATGCAGGGGTTGTGCCTGAGTAATTATATTGAGGAAACTGTATTATAATGTGACTATCTCATAAAGGCTTCTTCACTGTGCCAGGTGTATCTCTGCCGTTGTAATCCAATTTGCATTGGAGAGATGTGAAATATGAAAACCTGATACCTTCAGTCTTTTATAGATCTAATTTTTTTTTTTTTTTGTTGTTGTTGGAGATGGAGTTGCTAATTTCCATGGCTAAGTTTGATCTGACTCTATGAAGGTGAGAGATAACCCTTTAGATTTTCTGTTTAAATCTATGTATTTCACCAGCTCTGGTATAAAATGCTTTATTCTGTTAAAAAAAAACAAAACCCAATGAATAAAATATTTTTGCTAGTTAAGAGTGACCCTGAAAGTAATTCACAAGTGTCAAGTTCTGTTACACAGCTGCCTGGGCAGATTGTGAAAAACTACACCCATTAAACAAACAAAACAAAACAAAACAAAAAAATCTCAAAACTTAACCAGGCACTGCAACACTGTGGTCAGACATATGCAAAATAATAAATCTTAAAAAAAATTCCCACCAGTAAGAGGGAAATTCTTTATGATTGGTGGGCTGTACCTGTGTCCTAGCTGATTAGAAGTCAATGGTCATGCAGTTGTGCTGTACTGTGTATCATCTGCAAGGCAATTTCCCCTCCTTTTGCAGGAAAGCTCCATGTGTGATCAATTCAGCTGCTTTATTCTTGAATTTTGCCTGTATGGACTGGTGACTACCACGCTATACACGTAGTACCTAAGCAAATAAACTAATTTTGCTATCGTTTTATTTATGGGGCACCTTCAAGGGATATTTACATTATTTATATAATATTTACATTGTGATACATTTGTTTATGACAAATGGTATTCCTTCAGGGTGTTTACTCAGTTGTGTGGCTTGGCAAATATGATTTCACTAAGCAATGGGTAATCTTGTTTGTTTGCCCCAGGCAGCTCATTTGCCAACTGAAAGAATGCCTCACGTGGAAGGGTGGGTGTTGTGTGATGGAGTATGGCAAATAATTTATGACTCAGAAGTGGGGAATTGTGACAGAGCTGACCTACTGGCTTCTTTTTACTCTTACACCCAGTTCAAGTTAATTGACTTGGAGGAAGTTGTGCTCAGTGCACTACTTCACGGGGACACCCTGATCTGTAGCATCCTTTTCCTGACTTGCTGTGTGATCTTGTTTGCAGATATGGAATGTCAGAGGAGAATACAGATGCCTCTGTAGGTAGGAGGTATGTCAGGAAAGGACATATTTCTGAATTCTGAACTAGGAATCATCTGGTCCATTAATCTCTTAAGGACTTCTAGGAACCTAAAGCTTCATAGTTTAATTTCCCAAAGATAGTGAAAGGCTTAGTTAATAACCAAAGGTTGAAATCCAGAGTCAAACAAATAAATAAGATGGCTGCTAGTTAGGCAATGAAATAGTTTCAAGTTATTTGGTAGTATTTTGAGATTTTGTTGGTGTCTGCTGGACATGCTGAGGATACAGACTGAAGCAAGTAGCTGGAGCCAGGCAGAGAGTACCAAACCAATCTGGGCACTGTGCAGATGGAATACTAGGGCATCTGATTGCCTTGCAGTAACAGCTGACTCAAATTCAAATGGCTGGTGTGAAGGCTTTCTGGGTATGAAATAAATCAGCTGTGCTACATACATGGCAAAGGAGCTGTGACAAATCTTATTAAGTAAAACTAAGCATATAATCTTGGACTTGGAACTTCGTGTGTGTGTCTGTGGTTCACTTATTTTGTTTATATTTTGATTTTTATTTGCTATTGTTTTGCTTTGTTTTGGTGGTTTGGTTTTTTTTTGTGGTTCTGGGTAGGGGGATTTTTCTGGGGTTCTTATTGTTTTGTTTGGGCATTAGGAGATTTTTTGTTTGTTTGTTTGGAGGTTTTATGAGAAGTTTACTCACAAGCAGCTACTGAGAGGAGGTTTTACCTTGTGGAAAAGCATTCGACACCAATCCATTTAATTTTTGTAGGCAGTGCACCGTCACGGTGGGTGGAAAGAGGCACAGGTGCTTTAGAAGTACTAATGCTTCCCTGAAGATTCTGCAAACGATCTTGCTCCACAGCTACTGTGGGATCAGGTCCCTTAGCTCTGCTTACTGTTCCTTGCTCTGAGCAATGCTTTTATTTTCTTGCCACGTTTGTTCAGAGAGCAAGGACAGAGAAGCAGGAATAATAGCCCCACTACCAGCACAAAGCTGAACTCTTCCTCAGCAAACCTTCCTCAGTGTCCTCAGAAACTTTCATTATTACAATGGGTTTGACTGTTTGATGCTTCAGAATAAATCAAGAAGTTATTATAATTTTTAAGGAAAAAATTGAAACAAATCTGCTTGTGTGAATGAAGATCAGCATAAATGTATAAATAAGAACCAAAGGCTGAACATGTTGCCTAGTATATAGCAATTAGCGCTGGATTATTAGTCTGCCAGCCTGCCAGCCTAGAAGCAGCAGCCTGTTTTGTAACACAGCTGGGCAACTCGTTAATTGTTTTTATTAATGAAGAAATCTTCCCTTCCTCGGTGATTTCTTAATGAAATTGTGGATTCTTTCTTGGTTAGTAAATCAATTCACATTTGCATGACCAGCAGATTATAGTTTGGGTAAGGAAAACATACCAGTTTCAAATACAGCTCATAGATAATTAATACACATTCAGCTGTAATAATTAAAATTATTAACAGATATACAACTCATCTGTCTGAGAGATATTTTTTATGTTAAGAAAAGTGGATCCAGTCCAGAAGGAGAAATATTAAGAAATCACAGGATCACAGAATGCATCAGGTTGGAAGGGACCTTCAAATCTAGTCCAACCCCACTGCAGTCAGCAGGGATACCTCCAACTAGATCAGGTTGCTTAGGGGTCCATCAAGTTTGACTTGGAATATCTCCAGGGTCAGGGCCTCCACCACATCTCTGGGCAGCCTATTCCAGTATTTTACCACTCTCATTGTAAAGAACTTCCTCATAATGTTCAACATAAATCTACCCTGCTACAGTTTAAAAACCATTGCCCTTTGTCCTGTTGCTACAAGCCCTCCTAAACAATCCCCCCCAAAACTTCCTGTAGGTCCCCTTTTAAGAGGAAATAACCTTTGATGTCAGCTTAGACTGTGTTTCTCTTGCAAAAACAAAAGTCTATAGCTTGACTAAATATTTCAATAGCTCTTTATGGAATGATGTGCTGTAATTTGTAATAGGTGTGTTACTCCACACTACTACTAAGAGACTGTTATTTCTTGCTCCAGTCACTTAATGCAGGTGATTGTTTTGTGAGATTAATACTCCTGGCACATAACACTTGTCTCTCTCTGGTGTTATATCTTCCCCTTTATTGTGTCTGTGAATCAAATGCAAATAAAATTATAGTGCCAACTAAATTTGACAAGAATAAAACCACATCCTTAGTTAATTTTGTGATGTCTCTGAGGGCCAACAGGGAATGATTTTTTTCTTTTGTTTTACTCATCCTATTTAGTGATGGAATAAAAAGCCATTCCCTTGTAAGATACTGGGCTGGACAGAGCTGTTTCAGGCATCAGCCTCCTCTGCTCTGCTCTCCTGGCTGCTGATTCTGTACTGCAGTGATGCAAGCATACTGCAGCGAACTTGCAGCAGCTGAAAAAAAGAGTACATATCTGTAATTTCTAACATTTTCTTGTGGAAACAGAGAAGTTTTGAACTGTGCACTAAATTAAGACTTTTGGTGCCTGAAGTACACTTGGAAGCCTTAGTAATTGAGACACTTGATCATGAAAGTGCTGACAATTGGACCTTTCCAGTGTAAGTAAGAATCTGAAGCACAGTATGCAGGATCCCATTCTGTGCAATTATAGTGCTAGCGCTGGAGTAGCAGGGATTGTGGAAAGCTGTACCTATCACCAGCCCTGTGACCTGTTGCCCCACTTATATGTTACCAAAGGATGCACTCCACAAGCTGATGTAGTACCTAGATTGTACTACAGACCACCTTGCTAAAGCAGTCTGTCACTCTTGACTGTCCACTAAACCTTGTCACTGACCCCCTCACCATTTTACCTTCTCTGTCAAAAATGCTGGTGTACTGCCTTCTCTGAGGTACTGCAGAAGCAGCTGTCTACAGGGAGAAATTCATAAAAGACAACAGATAATGAGAAGACATTGAGAAGACAGGGAGAAGAAAGCATTCAGGGTCAAAGCGTGTACATTTTCTGAGAAGAAGGCGTCTCATTATTTCAGCCCAGGAGGACTCTAACAAGTGGAGCTGCTTTTTTCAAGGACTATATTCCTTGAGAGATGCAGTTATCTCAGGACAGTTCACATGAAATTTTAAGCTGGAAAGGAGGTGATGGGAAAGTAAAACTCCCAGGAGGAATCATTGCTCCCTTGCCTCTTACCTACTCCTTCTCTGCAAGGATGGGAACACTCTGTGAGGTGAGACTCAGGTACAATGCATAATGCTGAATGTCTGAGAGGCTTACACAGCCAGGGAAGCTTTAGCAGGCAGAAGTGAGAGGCCAGGAGTATACTACAGGATGAGGACCTGAGGAAGGTAAGATGCTGATAGTGCCATTTTCTTTCTGCTGACAAGATAACCTAGTTATGACTATTCAGTGCATGTCTGCCCACATCCACAACATGCTGTTTCTCTGGCCATTCCCCTGGGCAAAAGGCAATTTAATTGTTTGTAAGTCTGCCTTGTGACTTCTGGGGTTTTGTTTGGTTTTGGGTTTTTTTGCTTCCATTGTGGTAAAAATTTCAAAGCAGCAGCATATGACTAAGCAAAGCAGTGACTTATTGTTGATTATAACCGGGAAAATGGTGTCTCCAAATACAGAGCACTGTACATTTTCTATTGTTGAGCTCCAATAACAGTGGCAAGGGACTAATACCAAAGCCACCAATCTCCAGATGGAGACTTTGAGAACCTGTCTTGGGCCCTCGTGAAGAGATTCTGGAAACTGTTAGGGGCCAAGATCCCTTTTTGACAGGGACCATAGGCAGGACTTTTATGTGCTGGTTTCAGCCATTTTAGGTGTAGGTTTGCTTTTATTCTAGTGATCTAGCTGCGTGTTATGTGGGATTGTGTGTTCCAGACACATCAGCAGGTAATTTACATCTACCCTCCACATATTTTTGCAGATGTCAGTTCTAACAGATGAGGGGTTTTTTTTGGTTTTTTTTTTTGCTTGCTTGTGTTTGGTGGTTGGGGGTTTTTGTGTTGTTGGGTTTTTTTGTTTGTTTTGTTTTGGTTGGTTGGTTGGTTGTTTTTTTCTCCTAAAGATTGCCTGAGTTAAAACAGCATGAGAGAGAGAGAGAGAGAGGGGAGAGAAGATGTTCAGCACTGATGCCAGGACAGCTGGGCCCTGGGGTGCCATCCTTTAGGAGAGACCCAGATACCATCTGAGGCCAGAGAGGGCAGCCACTCTGACCTGAGCCATGTGTCACCAGGGGATGCAAGTTCAGGTAGCATTTCTAAGGAAGAGTTCAGCCTGGATTGTAGCTACAGTACTGAGTGAGGATATGTAAAAGACTTGTGCAAGTTTTTAATATTTACAAAAGAGAGCAAGTTCCTCAAGCAGAGTCTCTTTCTCTCCCCACAACTGATGCATGAAGCGAGGAAGTTTTGATGTACCACTTTTCCCAAATAAACAATAAATAAAATGCCAGCTACTGCTAAAAAAGGTTAAAAAAAAAAAAGTTATCTTAAAATAGTTACCTAACCTGTACCTTTTTCTTTTAGCTGCTATAATTTCTCTGCCACTCAGCAGCTGAGAGAGCAATGCTCAGCATGTTTTACAACCACTTTATGTAACTTGTGGAGAAGACTGAAAAGGTCATCTTTCTAATGCTGTGGAATTCTGCACACTGTTAAGTACCAAAGGTACTTCTCTTTTGAAGCAATTGTACTGAAAAAACAAGAGTGAAAGTCATGAGCCTTTTGAAAGTGGTCTGTTGAGCATATATGTGATCAGAGCCAGGAACATTCCTTTGCTGAGAGAAACATACTGTACATTTTCTACTTACGGTATGCTCAAGTGACATATATACATATATATATCTCAGCTGTATCCAGTGGAGCTACTCAATGAATTTGCCTTAATTTCCATATGTCTGCTATGTCTGTTTATTATCTGAGCAAATGATGCTAAAGCAGGTAAGTGATGCTTACCCAAATTTGAAATATAATTGGCCAGATTCATCCCTGATATAGCTGTTCCAATCACTGAAGTTCTATCAAGGGCAAATTTGTCTCGAGAGAAGAGTTCCCCATGAAGTGCCTGCGAAACCAAAGCAGATGCCAAAAGTGAATTGAGAAAAATAAAGCAATTTTCTCAGACAAAGCATTTCTTATCCAAACCCATGCTTTCCTGCTGAAATCCAGAAAGATGTTGTTGGAGGATGAGTTTCTATGACAGGGCATTGCTCCTGAATTTTCGGAGTGATTGGGTTGAAAAAGTTGCTCTGACAAGGTACCCAAAAGGCTTGTCCTGTGTCTCCTTTCTGACAGATCTCCATCATGGGATGATGACAAACAAGTGCAGGAGGCAACTGCTGGAGACTCCCGTATCTCTTCTCAGCCATATCCCCAAATAAATCAGGAGCACACATCTGGGCCTGAAAGCTCCAGCAATTTTCTGCCCACCTTGCACATGGTGAGTGGTGCTTAGAGTGGATGTGAATGGGAGACAGCTAGTTAGCGAGGTTGAAACAGAGCCTGTTGTATTTATCAGCATAAATATCCCCAGGGGGGCTGGATTAAATGTTCCTATGCTAGGGAAAACAGACTGTGCCAGAAAGGATGATTCAGTCTTAAAGACAGATCCATCTTGCATTCAGCTTCTGTGCCTGCCAAACTGCCCTGCACCTTGTTACTTGAGAGGCTCAAGCCTGTAGTGTGATTATCTAGTACTATTGGATATTTTTAGTCAAGTTTTCCCTCATGTTCCCTCTCCTTAAATGCTAACCATTAATGTAATGCACATTCTCTTTGTGGCATTTTGTTCTTAAAGTTTCCTCGACGGATGGATTGTTTTGTAATGCAGGTAACCCTGATGGATAAATAAATAAATGCCAAATTGGTATTTCACAAAGTTGAGATACTAGAGCTGTTCTCCGTAATATGCTAAAGCAATTTTACCTTTACAGCAGTTATGATCTCAATTTCAGTGTGTTTTCAAATCTATCCAGTATAAATCTCAATGAACAATTCATTTTGAATAATTTATGCAGCAGATTTGACCCACTTTTCTGCTTGAAAATTACAGTAATTCATATGTAAAGGTTGTGTTTTCCCCTCCAGCTTTGCCCTCCAAACCTAGATTGAGGCCAAGTAAGGCTATTTTACAATAAATAGTGATTTAACTCTATCTCCTGCTTTCTTCTAGGCAGCGGATGCAGTTCTTCTATGGGCAAATGTGATACTAAAACCACACTGGGATTATTTAGATCTTGTGTCTCCTTCTCTGGAGACTTTCAAGGCCTGTCTGGATGCTCTGTGATTGAGCTAGATTGTATGGTCCTGCTCTGGAAGGGGGGTAGGACTCAATGAGCTCTTTGGGTCTCTTCCAACCCCTGGGGTCCTCTGATCCTGTGACAGAGGTAATTGGTTGTTTGCTTGTGTGATTAGCACTGACATATTTATATAATTCCATCTGTGATTGGTCATTTCTGTTGTCTTTAATTAGTTAATAAAGTTAATTTTAAAAATAGTTTCTGAAAGTAATCTGTTACAACCATAGAAAGCTCAATAGACACTGTAGACTACAGTCTTTTCCTCTTCTTCCCAGAGCTTTGTCTCTGAGCTTCATTTCTAATAAAATATCTGGATTCCAAAAAGGCAAGAAGGAAGACCCAGGCAACTATAGACCAATTAGCCTCACCTCCATCCCTGGAAAGATGATGGAGCAGCTCATTCTGCAGGTCATCTCTAACCACATGGAAGAAAAGAGGGTTATTAGGAGAGTTGTCATCAGTGGCACAAAATCAGCTTGGAGGCCTGTGGCAAGTGGTGTTACTCAGGGGTCAGTACTGGGTCCAGTTTTGCTCAATATCAAGGACCTGGATGAGGCCATTAAGTGCACTCTCAGCAAGTTTGCTGATGATACAGAACTGGGGGTGTGGCTGTCAGGCTGGATAGCTGGGTGAAGGCAAACATTATGTAGTTAAATAAAGACGAGTGCAGGGTCCTCCATCTGGGAAAGAATAACAGCAGGCACCAGTGTAGGTTGGGGACTGCCCTGCTGGAAAGAAGCTCCGTGGAGAAAGAGCTTGGAGTCCTGGTGGGCAAGTTCTGCATGGGACAGCAATGTGCCCTTGCAGCCAAAAGAGCCAATGGCATCCTGGGGTACATCAGGAAGTGTGTGGCCAGCAGGTCTAGGGAGGTTCTTCTCCCACTCTACTGTGCCCTGGTGAGACCATACCTAGAATACTGTGTCCAGTTTTGGGCTCCCCAGTTCAGAAAAGGGACCTGCTGGAAAGACTCCAGTGGAGAGCCACGAAGATGACTGAGGAACTTGAGCATCTCCCCTATGAAGAGAAACTGAAGAACCTGGGGCTGTTTAGTCTGGAGAAGAGAAGACTGAGAGATCTGATCAATGTATATAAGTATCTGAGGGGTGAGTATCAAGTGTATTGGTGGTCTGCAGCAATAAGAGAAGGAGCAGTGGCTACAAACTGGAACATAGATTTCACCTCAACATGAAGAGAAACTTCTTTACAGTGAGGGTGACAGAGCACTGGAACAAGCTGTCCAGAGAGGTTGTGTAGTCTACTTCTCTAGAAGTAGATTCTCCAAAATCTGCCTGGATGCATCTGCCTGGATGCATTCCTGTGCAAATTACCCTAGGGGATCCTGCTTTTGACAGGGAGGTTGAGCTCGATGATCTCTGGGGGTGCCTTACAGCCTCTAATATTCTGTCATTCTGTGATTATTCTTCATTGGTGAAATACAAAGTCATAGCAAGCACATTTCTCTGTGGCTGGTCAAAAGACTTTACATTCTTCTTTTTCCTAAAATTAAGCAATGAAATTGTATTTGCACTGTCTTCTCATGAACTGTATAGTGATAATCTTTTGTGTGTCTGTACCTAAGTACTGTCCTGAGACACTGGGGAGCTTGTGTATGTTGTACTCTACATACAGTTCATAAAAAGGCCTTCCTCATTGTGCTGGGGAGGATGAAGCCATATACATTTACTTTAATAATCCCAATTGTTCTGCTACAGAGAGATGTTTTACCTGTTGAACAGCTTTTTTGAAATCTTTCAGCCTTTCAATTTGTTCTTTTGTTTGCTTTTCCGAATGCAGTACTAGCCTGCATTTCAACCTCAATAAAGTACAGCATTTGGCACTCATCCTCTTAAGAAAACTTCTTATTTCTTTATAGTGATGGATAGCTTGGTCATGGAAAGCAGAATATAGCCTCTGAGAGAAATAGGAACAAAGTGAAAATGGGGCAGACAAAATAAATGACACATTACCTTCAGTAGTCAAGCAAGATGCTACAGTCTACACAAAGGCAAAGGTGCTGACTTCACTGGCCCCTGTGAGCAGACCTTCTGCAGGCAACAATTACTGGTACATTAATAATAGCCTATGATGAGTGAGTTATTTGGACATTGGTGAATGCTATTCTCTTTAAAAGTTAATCTATTTTTGGCACTAAACTCATAGTTTTCAGAGATGCTTACATATTGAACCATAAAAAAAAAGGTCACTCTAAACTATCATCTGGCAAGGACAACCTCAGCTGTAGAGTGAAACTCTGTTTTAGTAGGTGCTGTAGAGGAAATCCACTTAAACCATTGAAAAGCCATGCATGTGTAGATATTGGAAGACACCTTCCTATTGATTTCCTGAAGAAAAGCAGAGGAGATAGGTTAATGATCTATGGGTTGCAGGTTCATCAAACCTGTCACAATGTAGCTAATTTTGAAAAATGAAGTGTCCTGGTTTGGGGCATTTTATATTTCAGTTGTTGGAAAGAAATTCCAAGGGTGTCTTCAGCAGCTGACTTGCTCCACCAAGGACTGGTTTACATTTTGGCTATTTTCCCTGTGGTGTTCTTGGTTACCTATGTCCAAGCTGGTAAATGGATTTAGACTTCGATTTGGTTTTGATGACCTGGTGGTGGTTGTTGTAGGGGAGTATCTTTCTAAAAGAAGAACCTAGGGATGGGGATTTTATGTAACTCCTTTAGAAGATACTGAGTTATCAAAAAATTTGGAAAATACCTGTGAATCAGTTTCCCTCCTGTAGAGCTAGGTGTGTACGCCTTGATCTTAGACAATGTTCTTAGACAATTGTGTGGAAGGTACTTCTTTTCAAAGGCTTCAGTCTAGAAGCCCAAATAGAAAAGTAGACCACTTAGCTTTTGAAGGTTGTACCTGAGCAAGGATTCTAACATGAGGTGATCCTTGGAGAGCATTCTCTACTCAAACAATGGATCAAAATGTGTTCTGTTTGTCTTCTTTCTAATCCATGCACCTGCCTGCAAAATTTTGTCTCAGCAGTTTGACTTGAGTGCTAAGTTTGTATGAAATGTAAAGGGTCCTCAGGAGATGTGAATGGGAACAGTGAGATGTATACCTCCCAGAAAAGGGAAGAGACCCCAGTCTGGGGAATGGACTAGAATGACATACAGAACAACAAGTGTGGTGGTTAGGCAGTTCCCTGCCCCCCCACACTTTGAAATTGCCCAGGCTAGACTCAGATGGCTGGGAGTTAAGGAATGAAGCTTTATATTTCAGCATTGCACAGTATGCAAGCAGATATTTACAATGTATAACAGATATTTACAGATATATAGAGTTAAAAGGTAATACAGCAACACCACACCCCTCCCAGAGACCAGAGTCCCTAAGAAGGGTTCCCAACCACCTTACCACCTTCGCCCCGCTTCCCAGTCTTATCCCACTTATCTGTCTTATACATCAGGTAAGTAAGGTAGATTGGCCAGAGGGATTAGAAGCAGGAAACTGGTTAGTGAAGTTACACAGATCCAGCTAAGGAGGGAGAGAGAGAGAGATGCAGCAGCAAGTGTAGCTCAGACAGCTCTGAGTTATCTGTGTTTTGGTTTCTAATTCTTACACTATCTCAGTAAACAAATGAGTGGAGTAGACATGGCTTTGTTTTCCTTTCTCAGCCTAAAGTCTGATTTCTTCATTAAAATCCTCCAATTAGTTCAAACCAGCACAACGAGAAAGAAGGATTTGCTGAGTTGGCCAAGTGGTTATTTTGTTCTTAGTTATCAGGGTTTACAGACAACAAATATGATTAGACTTAAAGGTAATTCAGCTGTAGTCTTGTTCACTCTGCCTCTTTAATAGCAATGGACTGTGATTGCTGCTTCCTTATTGGTTATTTCATATTTATATGACTGTTTCCTTATTGGGTGGCTCTCATGACACATGATGTTTCTGGGTAAAGACCCTTCCCAATTCTCACACTGGTCTGGACTAAGATTTGATCTGACAGAAGGGAAGTTGGTAAAACTGTAATGTAGTACAGTAAAACACTGTTGCCTCAGAAGCCTCCTAGCTGCACATGCATTTCTGAGAAATTTGTAGGCCCATGTGAATAAAGGACAATAGCATTTGTATGACTGTAATCTGAAGGAGACCTTGCATTCCTCAGGGTGTTGTAGTAAAGAAACGAGTGCTGTGCCTCTGCTGACAGGTTGTGAAAAGTCTCTGGCACTGCTTGAGTCTCAGTGACTTGTGATGAAGCTGATTAGACCTAAAGGCTTCTTCCTGTACTGCCATTTGAAAAACATACCCTCAGTGAAAAACACACTCATTCAGGATTTTAGCCTTTTCTTCCTGGATTATTCTTTCACCACTGTTCCTGCTATAGCCTTATGTTTCTCATTGACATGTTGACATAGCTGTAGTAAGCTATCGTGTATAGAGGTACTGCACACAGACTGAAAGCATTGAAGCAGTGAATCTCTTAGGAATGTTAATGAATCCCATTGTTTCTTATTCCAACAGCCTTTGTTGTGCAAAATGCTTATTGTAAAGTGCTGAAAATAGAGCCTTAACATGAGAACAATACTCTCCTCTACTGTGTAAGTTTAGAAGAGAAAAGACAGCTTGAAATGCAATTTCTGTTTCCTTAACTGATGATCCTTATTCTGAATTCATGTTAGAACCAACTGAATTTTCTTCCTTTATGTGCAAAGAAACTGCTATATTTGTGCTGATATCCCCACTCTCATTTTTGGTGTTCAAATTGCTGGGGCACCAGATTGCTGACCACACATCTCTGCTACAGAAATGTTGGAAGTTTGAAGATGTGTTTCACTTCCACCTCTAAGACTGTATTTTTACCCCATGTAAAAGGGTAGATTAAACTAGGGTGGTTCTCCCCCTTTACTCTGCTCTTCTCTGACCCCACCTGGAGTACTCTCTGCAGTTCTGTAGCTCCCAACAAAAGAAGGACTTGGAACTGTTGAATAGAGTCCAGAGAAGGTCCATGAAGATGACCAGAGGGCTGAAGCACCTCTGCTATGAGGACAGGCTGAAAGAGTTGGGGCTTTTCAGCCTGGAGAAGAGAAGGCTTTGAGGAGACCTTATAGTAGCCTTCCAGTATCTGAAGGGGGCTGACAGGAAGGCTGGAGAGGGACTATTCACAAGGCCTTCTATGAAAGGATGAGGGGTAATGGGTTTGAACTGTCAGAGGGGAGCAATCTAAGAGGTTTCTGGAATATATTGATGATAACTTCCTGTTTCAAGTGGTAGAGGAACCCACAAGAAAAGGTGCTGCGCTGGACCTAGTCCTCAGCAGAAAAGAGGGGCTGGTGAGTGAAGGGAAGCTGAAGGGTAACCTAGGGTGCAGCGACAATGAAATGGTAGTAGATCCTCAAAGCATCAAGGAGGGTACACAGTAAACTCACTGCTCTGGGCTTCAGAAGAGCAGACTTCAATTTCTTCAGGAATCTTCTCAGCAGGGTGTGTTGGGAAAAAACTCTGGAAGGAAGGGGGGCCCAGGAAAGCTGGACATTGCCCAAGGATCACCTCCTTCAGGCCCAGGAGCAATGCATCCCAAAAAAGAGGAAGGCAGATAAGAATGCAAGGAGGCCTGCATGGATGAATGGGGAACTCCTGGACAGGCTTAGACACAAAAAGAAAGCCTACAGAGAGTGGAAGAAAGGACAGGTAACCTGGGACCAATACAAAGATATTGTTTGTGCAACCAGAGATCAGGTTAGGAAAGCCAAAGCACAGCTGGAGTTGAATCTGGCTGGGGACATTAAGGGGAACAAGAAGAGTTTCTTCAGGTATATCAGTGAGAAAAGGAGAACTAGGGAGAACGTGGGACCCCTTCAGAAGGGAAATGGAGAGCTGGCGACAGAGGACATGGATAAGGTTGAGGTGCTCAATGACTTCTTTGCCTCAGTCTTCAGCATCAAGTGCTCCAGCCACAATGTCCA
>VWZI01022750.1:97110-118884 GCA_013396835.1 Psilopogon haemacephalus
TTCACAAGGTCTTGTAACGACAGGATGAGGGTAATGGGTTTAAACTGTCAGAGGGGAGATTTAAATGGGATGCTGGGAGGAAGTTCTTTACAGTGAGGGTGGTGAGACACTGGAACGGGTTGCCCAGGGAGGTTGTGGCTACTCCTTCCCTGGAGGTGTTCAAGGACAGGGTGGATGAGGCCTTGAGCAACCTGATCTAGTGGGAGGTGTCCCTGCCTATGGCAGGGGGTTGGAACTGGATGCTCTTTGAGGTCCCTTCCAACATAAACCATTCTATGAGCCTATGAATCAGCTCGACTGCTGGTAAATGGGATATCAGGTAGTGACAGGACTAGGGAGAATGGAGCAAAGCTACAGTTGGGTAGATTCACACTGGACATGAGGAGGAAGTTCTTCACTATGAGAATGGTGGGACCCTGGAATGGGTTGCCCAGGGAGGCGGTTGGGGCCCCATCCCTGCAGGTGTTTAAGGCCAGGCTGGATGAGACTCTGGCCAGCCTAATCTAGGGTAGGGTGTCCCTGCCTGTGACAGAGGAGTTGGAACTAGATGATCCTTGTGGTCCCTTCCAACCCTGACTGATTCTATGATTCTACAAAATAATAGTTTGCATATTTATGAGTATTTATTCATATCTGATGAGTTTTTTGGGTGCAAGAAGGCCTTTGTCACTCCCTTGACTTTGTCAGTAATTGTCTTCCTGACTTTTAAGTAGAAAACTACTTAAAATTATTTCCTCTTTTTAAAAGTGCATGTCTCTGAAGGTAGATGTACATTATTCTCATTGCACAACTGGATTTCATTCTCATTCCTTATTTTCTTGCCAGGTGTCACGTTTGGAAGCTTTCATTTGGAACAAACTTGCTGCTCACTTGTTTGAGCTTATCTGAAGTGTGTGTGTGGTTTTAACAATTACTCCCTGCCCACAGGGAGATCTCCAAAGGTACCTTTGTGATCTCTCCAGCTCTTACATGACTTATCCTCTTCCCTTTTCACATGCGCATTGTACCCTTAACTGTTGTAGGGTTTCTGGTGTAGAGCCATCAATGGCCTCTGCTTTCACACTTGTCCATGTCCTAGACCCACAGGTAGTAAGCAGTCTGGCTGACAGCCAGATAGACCTAAAGAGCATGTGGTGTATGCAAAGTGGCTTTAGCAGCTATAACCTCTACTTTTGGCTCAGGCCCTGGAGGACACCATTTGCTTCTGGTTCACATCTAGTGCAAAACCCAGGGCATCAGCCGCGTGAGGAGAGGAGTAAGTAGATCCTCTAAGTAGCTGGTTTAGAGTAGCTTGGACTGAATCTCAAACACATAACTTTGCTTTTTTTTTTTTTTTTTTTTTAATGTCGACTTATAAAATATAATAACAAAAGGCCTTTTTGATTATAAATAAAAAGCTTCACAGGAATAGATATGTTCTAGTAAACGGTGGAATCTGTTCACCTTCTGTACATGCTTTCCTTTATTGTTATGGAACCTTTTTTGTTATGGAAGCCAGAAGAGATTATACTTTCAGCCTACAGTAGTATCATGGTCTTGGTTAGTAGAGGTCACTAGTCCACTCATGAGTTGTGTGGGGCTCAGCCATAGTCAGTACAATGGGGAAGAATTTGAGGACTGACCACTTGTCTTTTGGAGAGTAGTTCAGCTTTCCTTTATGCAGTAGACCACAAGCTGCATTAGGAACATGCCCTCACCTTGTAAGTGTCTACTGCCTGCAGTGGAGAACAACCCAGAAGCTCCTCTCCTGCTGTGCCAAAAATGGTTTACAGAAGCTGTGATTCAAAGGGCAACTATTCTAACAGCACTTAGGATTCTCACAGTGTCAAAACTGAGAATACCTATCTTGGTGGCAGCCACTCAGTACTACATATGTTCCTTCATTAAACAGTTGGTGCTGAAGACATTATTCAAATTGTTATGGCAAATACTCTGTAATTTCAGACAGCACAAAGTAGGCAGTATCATCTACTGTGCAGATGCTAAAAGATGGTTGGGTTTTTTTCCCCAGTGGTGAGGAGAGGGTGCCAACCTGCACATTCCCACATGGTGTTAGCACTCTCTGGGTCTGGTCACAGTGCTTGCAGTGATCTCCGTTTAACCATAATCTGCCTAATGGTGAGATAATAAGTTGTGGTCTCTGTCACTGGAGAAAATGAGGAATAGTTTTTAAAAATCACGCGTAATACAAGGAAGCATTTGACTTTGTATCTAGTGAAAAGAGAGGGTGTAGGAGAGAAGAGGTGTGAAGTGGATGCTTTGTTCACAAAATAGAAGCTGAAAGGTACATGTAGCACACCCTCTGCATATCCCCAGTGCTGTCTGGGGACTCAAAACTTCACACTAAGCAACTTCACACTTTTGTGCTAACCAACAAAAATCATTAAGGCTGAGTCAAAACTCTTGTCCATCTGTGAATCTTCAGATGGCAGAAACTGCAGTGAGAGTTGCAAGGAATCACTTTTATTCCCTCTGGCTGCAAAGCATATTACTGAACGTGTTACTGCAAGTATTCTTCTGAAGAACCAAAACATACTGAACTAGATAAGAAGTGCAACCCAATGCCTTTTCAATAACTGTTTGGATGTTGATATTCACTTATGGAGCTTGAGACCTGGCCCCAAGTCATTCTTTTCCCTGAGGGAACTCTGTTATATCTCATCTCACAATGGAGTACCTTTATCCTACCTGATGCTGCAGCAGGCATACAGTGGTCCTGTATGTGGGGAGGAATATTGACAGGCACCAGTAGAGGTTGTGGGCTGCCTTGCTGGAAAGCAGCTCCGTGGAGAAAGATCTTGGAGTCCTGGTGGGCAGCAGGTTCTGCATGGGCCAGCAATGTGCCCTGGTGGCCAAGAGAACCAATGGCATCCTGGGGTGCATCAGGAAAATTGTGTCCAGCAGGTCTAGGGAGGTTCTTCTTCCACTCTACTGTGCCCTGGTAAGACCACACCTGGAATAGTGTCCAATTTTGGACTATCCAGTTCAGGAGAGGCAGGGACCTGCTGGAAAGAGTCCAGCAGAGAGCCACAAGGATGACTGGGGGACTTGAGCATCTCCCCTAAGAAGAGAGACTGAGACACCTGGGGCTATTTAGTCTGGAGAAGAGAAGACTTAGAGGAGAGCTCACCAATCTCTATGAATATCTGAGGGGTGTTTGTCAAGTGGATATGGGCCAATCTCTTTTTGATGGTGCTCAGTAGTAAGACAAGGAACAGTAGCTGCAGAAGGCAGAAACTTTGTTACAGTGGATGGAGCACTGGAACAGGCTGCCCAGAGAGGATGTGGAGTCTCCTTCTCTGGAGACTTCCAAAACCTGCCTGGATGCACTCCTGTGCAAACTACCCTAGGGGATCCTGCTTATGAGGGAGGTTGGACTTGTTGATCTCTGGAGATTACTTCCATCCTCTAAAGTTCTGTGATTCTGTGATTCATTAATTTCTGTTCAAGAAACGAATGATGCTGCCCTGTCTTGTATGACACATCAGTCATATGGCTTATGTAACCCAGTAGGCACATTTTATGAGAAAGCAGAGTTTTCACAATGATTTTAAACTAAAACCAATTCTCAACCAAGTAAGTAAAAAATGAAAGTATCTACTTTAAAGACAAGAAAGGGCAAATTTCAGGTACTATTCCACCTTTCCTTCTGGTTGAAATAGATATCTTTCACACAGTGTAGCGAGTTCTGTGACTTCTTTTCTAAGCCGAGTAGTTCTCCTCAATATCTTGCAGGAACTTGGATTTTTAACTCACATTTGTAATCAGTGTTTTCACGTCTGAATGCCTCAGCAGCAGTATTATGGAGAGAAAATATAACTGAGGGGAAAGCATAACTCTGGCAGAGGGAGGGTCATTACTGTGACAAATGTGTTCTCAGGTTTTCCTTTTCATACCACGTTTCTTGCAGAGAAATGCTTGTGAGGAATTTTCTGTGGGGTATTCCAGGATATATCTTATTTATTTACACTGGGACAGTAAAGGAAAAAAAAAGCAAACCAGAATAAAATAAACTTCTCACTTTGTCCCTTGTTATTGTCTTTATACTACAACTTTCATGTGACTGCCAGTGGGACTGATCACAGACAGAGGGGGAACAAAAAAAATATTTTTCTTACAAAAGAAAAACATCTGTTTAATTCTTGCAACAACTTTGTCATGTGGAAGCTTCATTTTATACCAGCTTTTGCTTCCACAGACTGGTCCTGTCTCCCAAAAATCTTCTAGTTCATGAAGTAGTGACTATTGCGCAGTAGGCTGCCTAACAAGATAGATCAGAACAAAGATTCAGAGCTCAAGTTTTAAGGCAAAGAAGTAGCTGGTATTTAGGATAAATTAAAGGAAAGCTGCCAATAAGATCAGGTGCCACAATCTGGTCCTCTCGTTGTCCAGGAGTGCAGAACAACGCCTTGTCAACCAGCAAAGCAATCTCTGACAGGCTCTGGAATAAGTTTAGGAAAGAGCTGCCAGCTCTAGAGGACATTTAAAATGAGCATAGCCAAATTAGTAATTAGAGAAACAAAATCCTTGGGATTCACCCTGACACCCTCTGACCTCCAGGTATCTGAAATCATTGAGTTAAATGATTCTCTTGGGCATCTTCAATAAGTCAGTGTGGTGGGTTGACCCTGGCTGGATGCCATGTGCCCACCAAAACTGCTCACTTGCTCCCTGCCCTCAAATGAAGGAGGAAATAAAAATATAACAAAAGGCTTGTGAGGTCAAGATAAGAGCAGGAAGAGGTAATTTACAAATTGCTGCCATGGGCAAACCAGACTTGATGGACAGAAACATTTTTTTTTTTTTTTTAACTATCAAAGCAAGGTTATAAGAAGTAAACCTTTAATTTAAAATTATTTCTCCCCACCCCTCTCTTCTCCCTGGTCTTATCTTTATTCCAAATTTATCTACTTCTTTCTTTCCAGAGGTACAGGGGCACAAAGAACCCCTGACAAGGGGGATTGCAGTCTCTGCCAATCCTGCTTCCTCGTATTCTTCCTCTGCTCTAGCATGGGGTCCTTGTCTTGGGAAACAGTTCTCCAAAATGAGTCCTTCCCATAAACTACATTTCTTCAAAAACTGATCTAGAGTGGTTCCTTTCTGCAAGATGCAGTCCTTCAGAAACAGACTGCTCCAGCGTGGGTTCCACACAGAGTTACAAGGCTCACCAGCAAACATGCTACAGTGTGGGCTCTTCTCTGCATGGGACTGCAGGATCTGCCACAAGCCTGGATGAGTTTCCTGCAGGGTCAGAGTGTTCTTCAGGTATCCACCTGCTGTGACTTGGGGTCATCCACAGACTGCAGGTGGATATCTGCTCCACCATGGACCTACATGAGCTACAGACAGATGGCCTACCTCACCATGGTATTCATTTTCGGTTGCAGGGGAATCTCTGCTGCAGTACCTGAAGCATCTCTGCCCCCTTCTTTACTGACCTTGATGTCAGGAAAGTTGTTTCTTTCATACAATATGCCTCCTATCTCTGGATGCAGTTTCTATTGTGCCATGTTTTTTTTCCCCTTTTATTAAATATGCTATCCCAGAGGCACTACAACAATAGCTGATGGGCTCACCCTTGGCAAGAAGTGGGATTGTCTTGGAGCCAGCTGGCATTGGCTCTGTTGGACAAAAGGGAAGCTTCCAGCAGCTTCTCATAGAAGCCAACTCTGTAGCCCTCCCAGT
The DNA here is from genome assembly GCA_013396835.1 of Psilopogon haemacephalus. Lineage (NCBI taxonomy): Eukaryota > Metazoa > Chordata > Aves > Piciformes > Megalaimidae > Psilopogon > Psilopogon haemacephalus. The sequence goes on from VWZI01022750.1 coordinate 102,796, forward strand.
ATCAAAACCTTGCCATGCAAGTCGAATATACTGAGTCAGTGCAAATATCTCATGATTAAATTCAGCAGCACAGAGTGCCAGGGGGTGGATGATATGGACCTTAACAATCAGAAAATTATATCCATTAAACACACTTTCTGGCCAGCTGAGACATTAACAGTTAACCTATAAAAGCATTGGCTTGAAGTGCTGAATCTAAACAAAGTGCAGCATATGAAATATGTTACTTGGTGGGATTATTAAATCCTAAATCTAAGACCATGAGCCAAATCTCCAAGTTCTTTTGCTATTAGTGATTTGCTGCTTGAGGAAAGGAAGAGTTCCAGAACACTGATTGAAGGCAGTGCTTTAAGTACAGTGACCACACCAGCACTGAAAATAATGATGATCTACAGCTTACATGATAGCAGCATACTTCCTCCATTGCTTGTTTTAATTCAGACTGATAGAGTCATAGAACTGGCTGAGTTTTGAATAAATCACTAATGGCCATACACTTTCAAGGGTAAACCACAACATTAATATCTCAGGCAGGGCAAGAAATAATTAAAATGTAGTGGATTCCGTATAGAGGTTTCCAAAATTAATGTGAAGCACCTTTAGCCAACAAAAAGGAACAATAGCTTTACTTGTTAAAAATTAATATTTAAAAATACTATAACACATAAAAGTACTGCAATGCATTTTCTTTCAAAAGCATTCTCTTTTTTCTTGCAATCCTTGTTGCTGGTAATAACGGCTTTTTTCTCCCCCTCCCCCCACTCCAACTAACACATTTCTTTCTTCTCTTCTAAGAGCTGCAATTATAACACATCTCCCACATCCCTTCCCCATCACTGGGCAGCAATATGTAGCTCCATAAATACATCTCAAATCGATTGAGTAGCAGATTAGTCTTTCCACAAAAGGAATGCAACTTCCAGCCTTTTTATTGTGGCCCCAGCTCAGCCGTCCCCTGTTCATGGTGAAGAGTTCATATGAGAAAACTGAGACTCCCTGAGAAGGTGACAATCTCTGGTAGATGTCTGCAGCTGCTGAGTAGAGCAGCACTTCAGAGAAATGCTTTCACATCCTCCAAGATTAATTTTTTTTCCCTAATTAGCTTTGATATGTAGCCATCTCTGAGCCTGAACTCATAAGTTACTGTGACATTTCTTTGCTGTTTACTGACATGCACAGTAGATTTGTAAACACAAAAGCAGACTAGGGTGAGCTCTCCAAATTCATTACAGATTGAAGTATTTGGATGCAATAACAGGATTACTGATCTTAGATTACTAAAGGATTAGCTACTTAACCATTTAGTTGATATGTTCCTGCACTTAAAAACAAAAAACAACAACAAAAAAGGGATGTATAGCATTACAGATTCTTGGCTACTTCTTGGTATTTTCTGTGGATAGAAAATGGCTATTTTGCACATAATAAAGTTGAATGCAGAGAGACAATGAAGCTAAGTCAACAGCTTTACCATTTAAAAATAAATGATGGACTGCCCATGAATAAACCAGCTACAAAGCCAAACGCAAATGCTGGAGAGTTACGGTCAAAGCTGAGCTTTGACATCTGGCCCCTGTGATTGCCAAGTTTGTTCAGTGAGGGATTGCAATGGATGGCTGTGTCAGAAAAAGAAGGAGAGACAGCTGAGTAGGGATGCAAAGCGACCACCTTTCCCTCCCATCTCTCCTCCTCCTCCACCCCCATATGTCACAGTGCTAGTGAAGAGAATGATATCCTGCCAAATTAACAGTTCAGTCCCATGTCTGCAACAACATTTTTTGAACATGAAAGCTGTTCTGAAATATAAGCTTGTATCAAAGTCTAATCTGTGACCTATGAGATAGGATGTGTTTGGAGTGGAGTTCAGCAAATTGTCCTTTTCAAGTCCTGCAGAATCAGGTCATTCAAATTCAGTGTGATTATGCTGCTTTAAAAATTGTGTTTTCCCCCCGTCTTTAGTTCACGACAGTGTCTTATGTCAGCAGACTTCTGGTGGATGGCATGCGTAATGATACTTACCATCATTAATGGCTAATTGAGAGCTGCTGCATTTCATCTTGTGGCTCTTCAGCAACTGAAGTTAACTCTTACTTTAGTTTAGCTTTTTTTTTTTTTTTTAATAGAAGTCTTCATCCATTCCTAAGGGCTTGTGCGCTATAGCAAATAACTACCCTTTGCCAATGGAAACTGCTGTGGAAAACACAACTTACTTTCAGCCACTATAATTTACTTTCCCTTGGACTTCAGAAGTGATGCAAATAAAACTGAATTTAACCCTGTTTCTTTCCAAATCACAGTGTCTGTGTAAGAGCTTTAATTTGTTTTTACAGTTGTTTAGATTAATGTTACTGAGAAAGATATAGATGTTATATGGGAGAAGGTAAATAAAGACTGTAGAAAAGCTCTTCAGTGTATGCAAATTCTTTCTTGTTCCCCAATCTTATTTTAGCCTTTTAACAAGGCTAAAATACCAATTAAGTGGCCATTTCCTGTAATTAAACTGTCATGGGAACATTGAAACAACTTGGATGTAGGTACTAGCCACACCAGAACATGCATGTATATATTTTAACCTTTGAAATCAGTGTATTGATTTAAGTATGACACCCAGTCACCTGTACTAATGTTCACAAGATATGGTCCTTGAAATTCAAAGCAGGAAATGGAGGAAAGTGATGCGTAATAACTCTGTTTATCCATTCCTCGGCTTGCAAATTGTTGGTTTTTAAAGCTTCACCCAACCAAAATTCCCCCACTGCAGATGTCAGTAACTAGTTATGGACATTTGCAGGCTAAATATCTATATCTGTGTTTGCTATCTAGAACTTCTTTGTAGGTAATGGAATGAAACAAGCTTCCCAGGTCCTCTTCATCTTATCCTCAAAGAGCTACAAAGTCATGCTCTAAAAGCATCTGTCTCTGTCGTGGTAGACCTGGAAGGGTCAAAATAGACCTGTACATGTGCTGCCTTGCTCAGACATGTTTTTCTGCCTTCCCACTGTTTTGGGAAGAAGCAAACATGAGAAAAAGGACAAAATAACTGGAGACATGGAGACTGAGCACTCTGGCTTACACAACTTTTTTTTCTTCTGCTTGTATCTGTGGTAAAGATGCATGCGCTTGCTCTGTGCTAAGCTTGTGCTAGGCCTATGCTCTCTTCCTATGTGGTTATAGCAAACCTGTGGTTTCACCCAAATTTGTTAAACTTGGCTTACTGCCATGCTGATTGGATAAGCTAATTATGTCCAAAGATCCAAACAATCTCAGGCATTGATATAAAAGCAGACGAGCAGGTAACACAATGTGCTTCTGACATGCTTTTGCCATTATTCTGTGTTCTGCCATATCAGTGCCTGTGATGCCTACTGGTAATGCCTAATTACTTTATATCAATATAAGCTGTATTCCAGCCTGCAACTGTTTTGAATTTCCCAGGAGCAACTCCAATTCTTTCACATGATAGCTGCATACAACAGCCAGGGTGAGATATTCACCCCCCAAGACACATTGCAAGACATCTGCCTGCGCCTGCTGGAGCAGCCCTGCATTTCCTGAAGATGCACCCAAATTGTTGAAAGCCAGGACCAGGTCAGAAACTGTCTGCCTTCCTCCTTCACCCAGCAGCCTGAGGAGCCTGGGTTGAATCAAAAGTCTCAGTAGCAGCAATGGCCAGCAGCCAGACCACCCAGAAAGACAACAGATAGAACTCCCTACAAGTGTTTTGCGTACTGTCTCAATTTCTTACTAGCCTTGCAAGTCGGTAAAATAATATTTGTGAGTAAATACCTTCAGTTTTTGTCATTACTTAGCCTTCTGCCTTAAGTGGAAAGGGGCCTGGAGTTCTAGCTAGTGGTCAAGCGGCAATCAGCCACAAGAAAACCTTCTCTTCTGGTATTAGTTGAGTTAATTAATTCAATAGAAACTAATCATTTATGCATATTGATAGTTAATTCTAGATCTAGATATTGTTTATGTAATGTGTTCCATGACTGTTATGAAAGAACCTGTTTATTTTAAAAATTAGTGGTCGGGGGTGGGAAAATTTGGGTATCAAAATTAATAAACAATACTAATTTTGAAAATAATCTCTCATTAATTAATTGAACCACCATATCATCACAATTACTGAAGGAGCTCTCAGCTAGGTCAGACACCGGTTTGTATTGCATGGATATCTAAAGTTAAAATATATCAGTTTGCATTCCCAAAAAAGTAAAGGTACTAGACTGCAGTTCCTGTCCTCTGGTAAAGCAAATGTCTTCTTTGACTAGAAAGGAGAGATGTGTGTCTTGGTGTCATAATTTGAGGCCACGAGCAATTTAGGACTGAATGACAGGAGTGACTCTTACTCCTTTTAGAGAGTGAGAAGATGCTGCACACTGATTGGAAGTTTAAAGGGAGAGTCTATTTACTAGTGCATATATGAAAAAGGCAATCAGGTAGAATGAATACATCCACAAGTTAGCCCAAGTCTATCACATTAAAACCATCTAGAATCCTACACTCGTTCCACCCTGAGAGTAGGCCATAACTGCCTCCTCATCGCTATCTTGGCCCTACGAGGCCTCAGTAGACCCCATGACAGCTCAAAATTCTCTGCCAGCTAGTAGCCATTTCCCACACACAAACCATGAGATAAGAAGGGATGTGTGCTTTTGCCAGAGAAAAGAAGAGGCAGGGAGGGAAAGAGATGTCAGCCAGGCACTGCCATAATAAGCTGTGATACCAGAAAACCGAACGGAATAACAGTATTATAACATCCTGGAATGTCCAGGTCTGTCCCCAGGGATGAGTCTTGGTCCCTGAAGTTTTCTTAGGGGACTTTGGGACCCCTCAAACTATGACACTTGGTTTTAGCTGTGATAGAGCTAATTTCCTGAAAAAAGTAATTTGAAAAAAAAAAAATTTAAAAAAGTCAGTTTCAGTTGGAAGTTTCTGGGGATGTTAATGACCAATGTCATATTCAGGTAAATTGTAAATTGTCATCCTGTCCATGAAAAGAGAAGACGTGGAGAGGGAAAGCAAGTTTTACTTGTGTCTCTTCTGTCTCTTGGCTTTCTCAGTACAAAATGTTTCAAGAACTTCAATATTCTGGTTAAGACCCCTTCATGGTCACAGAACTAAGGTAGATGTTTTATTCTCCAACTGCTTGCTTAATAAACTGTACTGAGTAGATGTCTTCATTCAATACATCATTATAATTATTTGGTTCTAAGCTTTATTTAGAACTTTATTATTTTATCAGAAGCTCATTTAAAATCTTTGCCTATTAAATTAGTAGCACAAATAATTTCAGGTATTTTAAAAGTAGTTTATGCCAGCTACTTGCTTAAATGCATTTCACTCACCCTTTGGTTTTCTTTTCTAACTATGTAAATTACACAGACTAGACTTTCTTCCACTGGCCGTAGCAGAGGATTGTTTGAGGACATCTTCATATCGATCTGTCTCTCTTCTACAATTTTTGCAAAGGGTTTTGCAGAAGACAGGTCTAATTATGTTCCTTACTTGTGAAGGACTATGGAAATTCCTAGGTGTAAGTGGCTTCTGCTGCCCCATTATCACAGATGTCCCAGAAATAACTCTTCCTGTACAAGCAGCAGCGATTCCATCATGTCCTTGATTTGAAGTGAAGCAAAAGGATAGTGTCATGGTCTGAAGCACTCCTCTTTACTTTCCTCCTCTTTTAAAAGGGCTGCAACACAATGTGAGGTGAATGTTTCTTTGCCCATAAAATAGGTAGGAACTTGATTAGCTTGAATCAGTGCCTGAGCTGCGCTGCCAGTTCGGATCTTGATCTTTCTGAATATGAAACTTTGTTCTCTAAGCTGGTCAGTCAGTACCAGACTAGTGCAGAAACCCCAAGTGAAGCCATTCCAAGTGATATCTCTGCCAGACTCAGATATAGCTTTGAGACCAAAGAGATGAACTTTGGGTAACTGCCCATGTGTTTATTATCTGTATTGTACAAGGATGCAAGATTTCAATTTCTGTATGTGCTCAGTACCAGGAGCAATTTGTTAAGCTTGTCATTGAGTTGTCCTGCGGTGCATCATGAAGTGAAACTATTTGGAAGCCATGTAGAAATTTCTTCTCTGAAAATGAAGTACTACAGCATTTTGAAGAGCATCTGAGTCCGTCCCATGGAGAAACAGCCAGATAGAATTCTCCAAGGAGCATCACTGCCAGACAGTCTGGCAGCCTAGCCAGGCCTCTTGAGTGTAGTTCAACTATTGCACTGCCAGCCAAAACAGGAAATAGACTCAGGGCCAAAATTAGGGCCATCTGGACAAAATAAGCGTGGTGAAGGTAGGGCAGAAAGCAAAGAATCACTTCTACAGCTCTACACACAGCTCCAGATTTAAAGGATTTGATTGCATTACCAACATCACACTTCTATTCTGTCCAAGTAACCATCCAGCCAGATTTCATGCAGCAACTAGAGGGCTGTTGTTCCCATATCTGGATATGTTCATGTGTCACTAGACTGAAAACACCTGGAAGATGTTAGCTGAATCCATATATTCCAGAAGCTGATGACTGATGGCCACATCCTGGGATCAATGTTTTGTGTTCTTCTTGCTGGAAATTTATCTCATCAGAATTTAGACTGAGTCTGGAACAGGACATCATTGTGTAAAACAAGGTTCTTGAATAGTGACTGCAAAAGTCTGTGCTGATGCTCTCTGTTCAGTTTTAGTTTCAAGAATTTTGGGAATGAAATTGTATTGAAGAGCTCTGGATACAGGCTATGTGTAATTTGGTACAAGAGAGCACTTTTCCTTTCCCTCCCAAATGTGTCTCACTTGCTGAAGTGGTTGAAAAACCTGAGTTCTGGTGACAAAAGATTCTCAAGTGTCCAAACTTATGCTCCAGTCCAAAGCCAAAATGCTATGACTTGGTCTGAACTGAGCATCCAGCTGTTTATTTCTCCCAGAAAACTTGACAATTCACTTCCAAACATACAGCAGATTAAGGAGGTCCTTCACTGCACTGTGGCAGTGCAGTCCCTTAGATCAGCATTGCCCTAGCACTAAGCAATGTCTCTACCTGCATGGCTCTGCAGGTGATGAGCAGAGACATTATTCCAAGACCACACCATTTTGTAGGGACAAAAATGCAAGCTTCATGAGATAGAAGTACAGGAACAGGGATTATTCTTCTTCTGTAATGATGATACCTGCTGGAGGGCAGGGTAGGTGTGTTACAAATTATTGAGTTGATTATTCATTTGGAAGAAAACCCAGAAAGGATCCTGTATATTATCAGAACCTGTTTTGCATCTAAGTTCCCTAATTACCACACTTTCTCAGGTGCACATGCTCAGATTTTGCCCAGTCTGAAGAGCTTTGCTATATAGTGTCATCCCATCAACAAGAGGCATGAATGCTAACTGCATCCACACTAGAATTCATGCTTGTAGACTTAGAGGAAGCTGCTAGAAGATGGTTTGGTTTTTGGTTTTGTTTTGGTTTTTTGCAACCAGGTGTATTGATTGTGGGATATTGAAGAGGCTGAAATTATAAATTATGTAGCTTTTATAATTTCCAAAAGCCCCACCCACAATCTGTGTGTAGATTAGTTTAAGTTTGGGTTCTAATTCGGTCGGGAAAAGTCTTCACAATGATGCCTTTTCTTGTAATTCAGGAAAAATCAGAAAAATGGAAAGGTTTGGGCATGAAACTTGCCCTACTTACAGATGGGAGACTGTCTCAAAGTCCGTGCGAGGTTTGTGTCTCCAGGTTCGTGTTCAGGTCCCAGTGCAGGTCCGTGCTGATCCCAGTGAAGGTCTAAGCAAGTCCTTGCAAGTCCAAGCAAGTCCTGCTGCAATCTGTCCAGCTGCCATATATATACTGAGGTGATCTGTTGCCTCCCTGTTCAAGCCCACGGAGGGTGGGAGAAGGCACTTCACACCTATTGTACTAAGCCTCCGGTGACAGAGGTGGGGAGGGAGGAAGACCGTTTCCTGCCCCATTCGCACCTCTGGTGGGGCAGTGGACTGGGTGTGCCCTGCCACAGTTCACACCTCATTCAAATCTCCGGTGGGGCAGTGCCCTGCTCTGCCACACCAGGCAAGCTGAAGAAGAAAGTGGCCTACTTTCTACTCACCACCTTGGCACTTTCAACTCCACTTTCTGTAAAGAAGTACCTGACTCTGTCATTGCAAAGACTGGCTGTATCTTTCTGTCCAGTGAGTGGGACACTGTGTTATGGATCCAGGTTGTATTCATACATACATATCTGTGTCTGTGTGTATGAATCACAGAATCATGGAATGATAGGGGTTGGAAGTGGCCTCTGGAGACTATCTAGTACAATGCCCCTGTCAGAGCAGGTTCACCTAGAGCAGGCTGCAAAAGATGGTGTCCAGGTGGGTTTTGAATGACTCCACAGAGAGAGATTTCACTACCTCTCTGATCATCTTGCTACTGAGCTCTACTCTCAAAGTAAAGGCATTCCTCTATATGCATGTGTATATATATATATATATATATATATATGAAAACTCATACATAGGTATCTTCCTTCATGCTTGCCTTGCTTAAACTCTGTTGAGGGACAGAGTTCAGGATCTTCCATCGTGCTTAGTGTTTACTAATGAGAAGATTTAGGCAGTTACTGCTGGAAGTATCATCTGTTTTTATAACTTGAAGTCAAGTCTCAGCTCTGGGTTTCACCCCAAGAGCCGGGAGTCTTGGCAGAGGCCTTGGAGAGCTTGGTTTTCAAGTACATATTTTTTATTTTTTTGGATCCAGAACTCAGATATCAAAATAGATTTATCTGCTTCTCTGGCAACCTAAGGCTATGAAGAACATGAAGTCAATGAATGTATAAAGTTACAGAGGGAAACAGTTATATACCATAAAGGAGCTGAAGAGTGTAAAAGGTCAAAGGAAAGATGTGTTTGGCAGAGTGTCATTGTATGCACCTGTGTTTGGAGGGGGGAAGGAGATTAAAGGTTTCTCACAGTTGGGCCACATTCTTTCCATGATTATTTAAGCATTAGTTGAAGCAGATTCTAGCTCACACACACATCCGATTAGTGCAGCTAAAACTAGCATAGAGCAGGCATTCAGTGTGTGAGGTCAGATTTGTTTTGATGGAATCAAGTGTGCTTATGAAAAGCGTTCTGGTCCAACAGGAGAAGGCTTAAGTATCACAGAATCACCATAGAATGTTAGGTACTTTGATTCCTTTCTAGAATTCTTACTTGGTTCAGAATGGCATAGACATCACAGAGTTTATGAAATGTCTAAATGAAAAATTCTTGCTAAAGTAGCTGTATCAGTGCAGAATGTAGAAAATGCAACTTTCTAGGCAGTTTATCCTGGTTAAAGATGCCAATATAAAAGCCAGTGTTTAAAAATATGGTGTAATTCTATCTGTAAAGTAGTTCCTTTTTCAGGTATGAGCTGTATGTTTGTTAGGTGGTCTTGACAATCTAATTTCAGTAGTATAGACTAAGCTGCAGAGAGTCAACTGCCCAGGAATGCAGTTTTTGTTTGCCAGCAAGTCACTGAAAACAATTCGCAATGAATCTCGTTCAGTGCTTTAGTGCAGACTGAGGATATTTTTCAAAGAAAATCTCAGAATTTTCCCTGTGTACATTGCTCTGGGTCATGGAGCAGTCTCTGAGCTTGCAAGATGGACTCCTCTTGATTGAACTAAACAAAACCCTATAAGGAAAAGCTGAGGGAGCTGGGGTTGTATAGCCTGGAGAAGAGGAGGCTCAGGGCAGACCTCATTGCTGTTTACAACTACCTAAAGGGAGGTTGTAGCCAGGTGGGTGCTGGTCTCTTCTCCCAGGCAGCCAGCAACAGAACAAGGGGACACAGTCTCAAGTTGTGCCAGGGGAGATATAGGCTGGAAATTAGAAGTTCTTCACAGAAGGAATGATTTGCCATTGCAATGGGCTGCCCAGGGAGGTGGTGGAGTCCCCATCCCTGGAGGTGTTCAAAAGAAGACTGGATGGAGCACTTAGTGCCATTGGATAGGGCTGGGTGATAGGTTGGGTTGAATGATCTTGGAGGTCTCTTCCAACCTGGCTTATTCTATTCTATTCTATTCTATTCTATTCTATTCTATTCTATTCTATTCTATTCTATTCTATTCTATTCTATTCTATTGCATGTTCCACCAGTTGTGGACGTTCAGTCCATGGGATAAGACTAGAGCCACTTGAAGTACTGCTGCTTGAAAGAGAGATAGTGGGACACGCAGATCTTTAGCACCAGCTTTCCTGCTCTGCAGATTCATGCCCATTACTTGTCAGTTCTTACTAATGCAGACATGAAACAGGTTTTGGGACCCAGACTTTGGAACAGAAGGGAAAAATAAGGCATATTAAAGTGTTTATATTTCTCATTCCCACTTGGCTTCAGTGCTGCGTTTTGTCACTGAGCAGCACAAGCATTTTTGCCTCTTAAGATCAAGATTTGCAGAGCGATTAGACTGGCATTAGGTCTTTCATCCTGCATTTATTATTTCATAACAGATTTTAGTTTCCTTTGCATGAGTAAGCACAACAGCATGACTCCTTGTCTCCCTTCAGGACTCACGGCATGAGCTGATGGAACTAAACCAACAATATTTTGACTTTAATGGAGTACTCAGTGTATGGGAACAGAGATCTGTGATGTATGTGGTTTGCAGTTTCAGTGCTGGTCTTCTCTTGTGAGTAGCACAGCCTGTCCTCTCAAAATACATGCTGAGTGAACACTCTGGGTTTCCTCTGGGGAGGCTATAGTCCAGAATGGTCTAACCAGCTAGCTTTCCTGCCAGGGCATTTTGATTAAGTTCAAGAATATTTGTTTCCTCTATGAAATGGTATATTGTATCCTGATTAGTAAAGCAGTTCTAGCTTAAAAATGGAACACAATGTCCAGTTGTGTTGTGGTTGCTACTTCTTTTCCTGGAAATAAACTGCCTGGAGAAATGATGTAGGTTGTACAAACAAGGTGCCCAATAGGCAGCCACTCTCATGCTTACCTTGGAAACAACAGTACTAAAGGTAGGAATCCAGACTTTAGCTGTCTGAACACAAAGCAGGCTGTGGAGTGCCTGTCAGGACCAGTGAGGAGATATATCTTCAGAGGGCAGCATACCCTAGTCATCTATCTTGGTGTGTGAGGTACTGTGCTCAGGAGATGCCTCCCTTGAGACAATTTTGAACTGGGTATTTAATATCTGAAGTGCTAAGATGACTTCCACCCAAAATTTCCACTCTGCGTTCTGCCTTCTCCTCCCCAATGTGCCACAGCAAAATTTATGCCCATTTATCTGTGATACAGACTCCCATTTATAAACCTGAGAGAAAATACCTTCTCTAGTTCAGAAAATTCTCTTTTTTTTGCAGTTAATGTCAATAAATATTTTTTTTGTGATTGGGTTCTTTGTTATTGCTGACAGAAGAGTGTGAAATTTTCATTGTGAAATATATAACTGAAAATGACCCTACACTCAAGGGATTTTGATAATTCATTGAAAATAGTACCTCAGGTCTGTTCTAGTAAATGTCTTGAAAATTCTGGCAAATATAAATTACATGTAGCAACTTCTCTGTGAAGTACTGAAAAAAAAAAAATCTGTCTCTTTGGCCTGACTTTACAAAAGGGTTAACAAACTCACAGGGCATTAAATGACTTTATTATAGAGAGGGCAGACTACCGTGCAGCATGTGGCATCTTGATTACAAAAGCCATTACTCTTTAGATTGCTTATTCTGACTAGCATGGTGAGAGAATGTCCTAGTGTGAAGAGCAGTGTGTCATCCTGTTCTCTCCACCTTCTCTTGAAACAGAAGGAGAACTTGCCATGAAATGCTTTTGACAAATAAAAAAATATATAGAATACTATAAGCTGAGGGAAGCAATTGATGTTGCACAAGGCAACTGCACTGATAAGTGCAGTGCATTTTCTATTTGGAAAAGTTAGGGACCTGAAAAACAGGGTTCTTGAGTGCACCGTATTTATGCTTGATTGGTCTGTCTCACATCTAACAGGTAGCTCTTACATCATTCAAAGTTTTCTTACTCTAATCACACTGTTTTGCTCTGTAGTAAGCTACTCACAGAGAGAGCAAATTGAGTCAGCATTGGAAATAGGTCTGCATCTGTTTTTCCGTTTTGTAGGGTTGTTTCTGTACAAAACCTAGCTTCAACATTTACATCTAGTAATTTGTACATGTACTGCTTTAATATCAATCAGGATAGCATCTGAGGACCTTCACTTTAATTTAGGTGCTCTTGCTTTTAGAGTAAACTGTGTTTTTACCATTCTAGGTATGTGCTTTAGCAATGCATAAATGAGACTGACCCTTTCGCATTGAAACAAATCTGCTTGGTGGACTTAAACATTTGTTCTGGAAAAAAGTATAGCACAGAGGATTATTACTGTCGAAGGCATCTGCTAGCTGAGTGGGACGGCTACTACATAACTATGCAGCATTACATAACTTTTGTGAAGAAAAACTTCCAATTAAAAGGTGATGGCCACTGCCATCCCATTTCCCAACCTGTCTGTAGCTGGTGAAACTGCCTGGGAGCTCTATAGACACACAGGTCTGATAATTCTAACTTATTCCAATCTGAGGTGCTGAATGGAAAAATAAATATGATTAAATAAGGTGTACTCAGCTGAAAAATTGTTAGTCTGTGAGGTCTTATCCCCTGAAGAGCACAGGGAGAGACAATTTGACAATTTGATCACCTCAGGGAATCTCCAAACCTTTATGACTTTAAGTGATGCTTGAAAAAAGAAGGCAGTAGACCTGGTTCTGGATGAGACTGGCAAATAAATAGGAATGTATTTCTGTATAATATTTTCACTGCTGTCTTTTACTATCCTTTGTTGATAATACCTTTTTTGTTTTGTTTTGGATGTTGCCAATGCAATAAGTTAAGACATGCACAGATCAGGAGTCTGAAACTGATCTCCCTCTTCAGTTGGTGCCTTCTGGAAGGAAACAAACTTGTCATCAAGAGGTCAATGACAGAGGTACAATTCTGGGATGCTTGTTGAAACTTTCCCTGGCTGTTCCTTATTTCAAGAGCTTTGGCTTCTCCTTGCTCTGGAGCTGATGTTCAAACATGAGTAATGACAGTCAGGCATTTGCATTTGCTTTTCAGGTCAACATCCATGTAGCTCAGTCAAGGTACAAAAGAGCTGCTGAAACAAGAGGGATATGTGGATATTTATAAGCACATAGAGAGCAAGATTTTCTCTTTAATGCTAATCAGGAGTTTGAAAAAAACAACAAAACAACAAACCAAAACAGACAGGGCTGACAAAGGTAAAGCATTAGTCCAGGTTTAGTATTTGGCTGTCAAACAAATAGGAAGTGTATTTCCATTCTAATGTTTTCTCTGACATTTTCAGTATCATCTCTTTGGTGTTATTGTATTTTGATTCATAAATACTTGCTGACACATATTTGAGCTGCAAAATATATTATCTGTGTATTTTTAGAACAGAATGACCTCTACCCAATTTTTTTTTTCCAGTGGGAAACAGCAAAATGTGGAACAGTAATTGAGCATTGAATTTTCTATTTACATGGAGCTAGCTGCTGTAGTGGGTTTGCAGTGACCTGCCCCCCCCCACCTTTTAAAACCCTGGCTAAAACTCAGAAAAACACACTGGAAGTTAATAAATGAAGCTTTATATTTACAGCAATGCAAATATACAAGCAAATATCTACAAGATATAACAGATATTTACAGAAATATACAGTAAACAGGGAATACAGACACCACACCCCTCCTGGAGACCAAAATCCCCAAGAGAGGGAAACCAAACCCCCCTACCACCTTTCCCCCCTTCCCCCAGCTTTATCTCACCGCTTGATGATGCTGCAGATAAGCTGAAGATCAGGGAGATTAATGATAGGAGAAGAAATTAGTCGTTTTAGTGATTTAACTCTGAATTAGTTCAAAGGCAGAAAGACAAAGGAAAATGCTGCTGAAGCCTGCATGGACCCAGAGTAGACTGGCCCTCTGCAAGCAGACTGGCTTATCTGGATGTTTTGGGAACATTCCCAAAACAATTCTTTTTTCTCTGTCTCAGTGAAACTCCGGTGAAGTGACACTGTAGGTTTAACTCTCTCTCAGTCAATAGTCTAATTTCTCACTCAAATTCTCCAATTAGCTCAAACCAACACAGCTGCACATATATTTATGTGTTGAAAATTAATGATCCTTTAATTATTACAATAAACCAGAAAACTGGAGCAAATATAGGCTGATCAACTCTTCTGTTAAGATTGTCATAATCTATGAACTACACTGATCTGAGAACTATCAGTGTTCTTAAAAAATGTATTAAGATTACAAAACCTTCTCGGGACTAAAACCCCTCTAGCCTACTCATTAAAATTACAACAGTGTTTTTGAAGACTTTAAGAACTATTTCCATATCCGAGAAAGGAATTCAGTTTGGAAATACTCTTAAAGCACAGTTTACCAACTGGTTTGTCTGAGATTAGACTAAGCAGCTGGCACTGAAAGAGCTGGCATTTGGTTTTGCTGATGAATTACAAAAGTGCACTGTTGCAGCCCCTGCTCCTTTAAGCTTTGATTAAGGTTTTACACTGCTGTTAGGAAAACATCTAGTTGCAGCGGTGGGGAAATGTATATTTTCCACATCCATGTGACTGACTATGAATGAGAGAGCATTGCAAAAGAGAGACTATGATCTGGATTGAAACAGGGAGACTTCTGCTTGTTAGCTCTGGCATCAGAGCAGAGTGTAAATTACCTTGTACTTAGTAATCAGTTAAGTTAAAAATAAATGAGATCTAGGAAAAAGGAGGTGGTGAAAAAAAGAAAAGTTACTGCATAGAGAAACTGGATGAAGTTTAGCAGGTGACAGCAAAGTGTGGGTGCAACCAGCAAGCTCAATGTCAGAGCTGTGTTCAGAGGCACCTGGGAAGCTTGGAGGAACAGCCAACAGCAACTTCATGAAATTCAATAAAGAAAAAAATGCAAAGTCTTGCCCATAGACAGGGAAAACCAATAGCAGCAACACAGGCTGAAGATGAACTGGCTCTGCTCTAGGGCAGCTCTGCCATAGGCGCCTCTTTGGGTCTGGTAAATAGTGACCTGGTCATGAGCCAGCAGTGGACCTGGCAGCAATGAGAGGCAAAAATATCCTGGAGTCTATGAATAGAAACAGAGTCAGCAGATCAAGGGAATTGACTACTCTCTGTACAACATGTATTATGCTACATCTAGGCTACCATATTTTTTCTGAACCCCTCAGTTCAAGAAAGATGTTTATAAATGGGAGGGAGTAGAGGAGGTCATTGCAATGGATGGAAGAAGGGCACTTGCCCTGTGAGAACCTGAGCTGAACTTGGTACAGCTGGAGAAGGCATCCAGTAATAGCTTCCCAGCACCAGCCGGAAGGATGGTGTGTAGTAGAAGCATCATAGAATCATAGAATGGTTTATGTTGGAAGGGACCTCAAAGATCATCCAGTTCCAACACCCTTCCATAGGCAGGGACACCTGCACTACATCAGGACACTCAAGAACTCATCCAACCTGACCTTGAACACCTCCAGGGAGGCAGTAGCCACAACCTCCCTGGGCAACCTGTGCCAGTGTCTCATCACCCTCACTGGAAAGAACTTCTTCCTAATGTTCCGTTTAAATCTCCCCTCCATCAGCTTAAACCCATTAGCCCTCATCCTGTCATTACAAGACCTTGTGAATTGTCCCTCCACAGCCTTCCTGTCAGCCCCCTTCAGATATTGGAAGGTTACTATAAGGTCTCCTTGACGTCTTCTCTTTTCCAGGCTGAAAAGCCCCAAATCTTTCAGCTTGTTCTCATAGCAGAGGTGCTCCAGCCCTCTGAGCATTTTTGTGGTCCTCCTCTGGACTCTCTCCAGCAGTTCCATGTCCTTCTTGTGCTGGGGGCTCCAGAACTGCACACAGTACTCCAGGTGGGGTCTGACAAGAGCAGAGTAAAGGGGGAGAATCACCTCCCTTGCCCTGCTGGTAATGCCTCTCTTAATGCAGCCCAGGACACAGTTGCTGTCTGAGCCGTGTGTGCACACTGCAGGCTCATGTTGAGCTTCTCATCCACCCAG